>SJJU01005421.1:0-15255 GCA_012932125.1 Conopomorpha cramerella
TGAAACCGAAGGTCATGTATGAAAAGATGTATGAATGTAGATGAAGCGAAAGGGGTATGTCAAGACCGTGACAAATCTGTAGTCTCTGCCTACCCCTCTGGGAGACAGGCGTGAAGTGTATGTATGTATGTACATTATAAAATCAGGTACCTACTTTCTTAAGTGAAGCTGCACCCAATGGCGCAGCATTGGAGAGTCCCTATCCACATATACCTTTAGGATTCCGTTGGAGGTAGCGCGCAGGCGAGAGAGCGAGGAGGCGCACCGTTTTCTCATTATAGAAAACGGTGTGTAATGTATATTAGAAAAAAAAAACTTTTGCCGGGTCAGCTAATTTGTAATGTTATTATTTTGATTAAGTTTTGAGCGTCTTGACTTTTTATTTCCGGGAAGCATCAGCTTTCAAACAAAAAAAAAATCAATCATTCAAATCTGTTCACCCAGTGATATAAGTACATAAAAAAATGTACAGTCTTTTTTTAAATTCGATTAAAAGATATCCTCATTGGGAATTTATTTCCTTCATTATCAATACCACGTAATTTTCCGTACTTGAGTGAAAATAATATGAAGTTCTAACACAATATAATTCAGCAAACATACTTAATTAACAACAAGTCTGCAGCAGAGATTGCGTGACAGATAATTTTTTTAATATTATAAAGCGTACAGCATGAGTGCAGAGGCACCTGCTAAGCTAATGCCCACGGTTCACGCGCGCGTGTTTAACCCAACGTGACAGGGGGTGAGCCCATCGCCGTTATAGGGTTCACGCACCTTGTGGTGTGCGGTTTTCATCACGATGTTGTCCTTCACCGTACAAGCGATGGGCTCTGAAAAAACCCCATTGGTACACGTCCACTACTGCCTACAGTGGCGTGCACTGTCTTTTACGACAAGGTAGGCAGTAATCCCCAAAGGATTGACACCTATGTATAGGTAACTTGTCTATGCGAAATATAGGTATAACCTATCTATCTACTCACCACACAGGACCTTCGTTAGCCTATGTCGTGAGTACAACAAAAAAAGATCTAGCAATAACTCTTTTATTAGGTTGGGTAGCCTAAATACTAAGAGTCTTTTTGCCTATATGTGTGCACGCCACTGATTGCCTATGAATATGACAATAAATAAATAAAAATTAAAAAAAATACACTTCACGCCTTTCTAAAGCAAATACCCACGGTTCACCAAGCGTATTTAACCCAACGTGACAGGCGGTGAGCCCATCGCCGTTATAGGGTTCACACACCTTGTGGTGTGCGGGCTTCATCACGATGTTGTCCTTCACAGTACGAGCGTTGCGTTGCGTACATAGGCTCTGAAAAAGAGTCCCATTGGTACACCTCCAGTAGCCGGACTCGAACCCGGGACCTCCCGGTTACATGTCAAGGATCCGACCAACTAGACCGCAGACTCTCTCAAATGAATATGTATCATTGGATAAATATATTAATGCTTTCTTCCAGGTAGCCTAAAAATGCCTTGAAGAGGCCTATGGCCTATGTCATCCAGCTGACTCTATGAACCTAAATAAATTTAAGGGCCATCTTCGATTAACATTAACTCACTTCCAAATCCTCACCCGCAGGGTATCAGCCCGGCGCGGCGGCTGGTTGACGGCGTGCGGGCTGGTGTTCTTCGTCTCCCTGTTCGAGCTGCTGAACTTGGCCGCAATGCGCACGGCGTACGGCGTACGCTTCCGCCGGACGTACCGCGTCGGGCACGCTGACGTCATGGATATCAATAACAAGTGGGTAGCACATCGTACCTTCTGTAAGACGAGGGCATTACTGCACTTTTTGTAATTTTACAGGAGAGTCGTTTTAAGGAGTCCAGAACGTTATTCCGACACTTCTTTTCCGATGCCGACAACTCCGGATATTCGTTTCTCCGACGACTAATTGTACGAACAATCGCTTGGCCGCTTCAAAAAAGTCCGAGTGCTGCTTTTTCCGATATTCGATTTTACGTTTCACGTTTCATCACTACTTACTTAACTACATAATACGTTCAAACAAATAATCACACGATTGATTTAAATATAAAAAAATGGTCATTGTTTTATATTTAACTGTAAATCTTCATTCATTATAACTGTGTGATTATTTTTATAGACGGGCCCGTTGGTGTAGTGGTCAGCATGTCTGCCTCTGCTGCATAGGGCCGTGGGTTCGATTCCAGTGGTTCTGGACTTCGTTTTATGATTTCTTGCTCAATTAATATCATAATACTGAGTGCATGAAAAATAAATGCAGACCCCTCAACCCAGACAATCAAACAAATCGAGGTCCTCCCTTATACGATGCGGATGATGTGATGTGTGATGAAACCTTCGGAAATTAGCACGAATGTATGAAAATTCGTTTGTGGCTGAATTTCTTGGAGTTACTAAAAATCTAAGAAGATGTAGTGACTAAGATTGAAAAGGGCATGCTTCGGTGGTTTGGGCATATGGAGAGAATGGAGGAAAGTCGATTAACGAAAGAGATTTATATGGGTGATGTAATGGGCCGGGTGAGTAGAGGTCGCCCCAGAAGGACATAATACAGACCAGATTGGTGATGTCCTGGCCGAAGGTGGCGTGAAAAGTACTCGAAACCGGAGGTCATGTATGAAAAGAGGTATGAATGTAGATGAAGCGAAAGGGGTATGTCAGGACCGTGACAAATGGAGATCTGGAGTCTCTGCCTACCTCTCTGGGAGACAGGCGTCAAGTGTATGTATGTACATATTTTTCTATTCTATTTTTTTATCGAGTCCGAAAAAGGAGTTTCTCGACGAGACACGATTATTTTTTGTTGGGAAAGAGATATTTCAATGGTTGTCCCAACATGGAGTATTCAGTGTTTGATGATGGTTTGACTCGAAAAATCGAGGGGAACTTTTATAAATCCAAGGCAACTGGCTGAAGTCGGTTCTTTTTCCTTTAACATTATTTTAAGCTGCTCTGTCTGCAACTGTCAATAATATTGTTTACACTGTGTGACAGTGACCGTGCTATACCTCTCATCTAGCGCTATCCCTGTCAGAAAGCGAGAATAATATTCCTATAAGACATCATGATACGGGGGCAAATTTTCTGCACTCTTCAAACAGAAACGTACCGTGTCTGTCATAGATCGAGAGCCCGTAGCTCGAACCAAAAACAACATCACGTTTAGAATAAAACGAGACGTAAGGTACGTTATTTTCTGTCCCTTACTGCGTAGTAGGGTAAAGTTGGATCCGAATTGTCATTTTGGTAGTAAAAGACAGAAAGAAGCACATAATTTGGTCTTACGTGGTTTGAAAGTCTAGTAATCTGTTGTGTTTAGTCTGAGTGCCCGTAGTGATTTTTACCCTTAAGGTACGTACAGTTTCATAGGTGATAAGTGGTTGCAAGTACCCATACACGTCAGTAGCAGAGTATCCGTAGCGGATACCCCAAGAATGAAAAAGTGAGCCCAGAATAACACAATTGTCAATATATTGGTATAATAGGACCCTTTCACTTCATCTAAAAGGTTAATTAATAGATACCCGTCGTGCATAGAAATAGCTGTGTTATCGGAAATTGGTTTACTGCTCCCCTCTATATAATAATATTAAACGTATACAAGGGTTAGTTTGCCTTGATATTTATGAAACTGTGTCAAGTAAAACCTTCACGGAAGTTTTGTAGAGACAATAATTATGTAATACTACAGGTCACCCCGCGATTTTGTTCGCGTAGTTTCAGTATTAACGTTTTACTCATACAAACTTCTACCCTCCTTTTTACCCCCTTAGGGGATGAATTTTCTTATCTCACGTAAACATCATAAAACGAACCCCTGTGCAAAACTTCAGATTTCTAGGGACAAGGGTTTGGGCTGGACGTTTATGTGTCAGTGATGAATGAATCAGTCAGGACTTTGATATAAAAAAAAAACTCGTTTGAACCCCAAAGTGGGGCAGACAGAGTTACTTGCTAAAGCAAACGCCCACGGTTCGTATTAACGTGTCTGGCGGTAAGCCCGTCGCCGTTATAGGGTTCACACACGTCATAGTGTGCGGGTTTCATCACGATGTTGTCCTTCACCGTACGAGCGTTGCGTTGCGTACATAGGTTTTGAAAAAATCGTCCAGTAGCCCGCGACCTCCCGGTTACAAGTCAAGTATCCGACCAACTGGACTACAGACAAAGAGAAAGAAACATTGGTACGAGCGGTCAATAGGTACTTATAAAGCAGAGGGGTTCAAGTTCCGAAGGACAACGCTGATGCGTAATAAAGCTTGTTATTGTAAGACTAGTTGTCTATAAAAGTAGAAGTCAACAGGAAGACCTTGTTATAAAAGTATGTACTTGTGTGCCAAGTTAAGTGCAAAAATATTTGACATGAATTCCTCCCTGTTTTCTCTGTGCGTGGAGGTATCATGTTGTTATAACTTATTTGTCAAATACTGTCAGCTATCAATGTGTCACTATATCTACAGTGGGATATTCATTATATTATTGATTAGCGGCCCGTCCCGACTTCGCTCGGATGGACATATATTTTTTACACCTTGTATCCGAAAAATCCAAATATTTTACGGAATCCTATTTATTTCCAAAGTAAAATTTAGCCTATGTTACTCGTGGATAGTGTAGCTTTCGAATGGTGAAATAATTTAAAAAATGGTCCAGTAGTTTTTGAGCCTATTCATTACAACCAAAAAAAGGTTTCCTCTGTATAATATTAGTGTAGATTAATATTTTTTGTTGGTTTAGTTAATTATTAGCTTACTCATACCACTCAAGTTATTGGAACAGTATAGCATCATGAGTTACTAAGCAGTTTTTTTCAATGGTTTTATTATCATAATATACTTTCTTATTCTTAAAAAATGTGCTTTACCGGAAAGCAACAACAGTAAAATATCATATTAAATGTTTTAGTATTACGTTAGCATTATTCAGGGCTGATGAGAGCTGATACATTTTGAATACTTACAGTAAGTATATATAAGCAAAAATTTCAAAATGTTTGACGCATAAAATGTTTTGACACATTCGCGGACACACCCCGCTGACGTCAAAATATAAAACTTCTATTGTTGTTGTTAACACAACAGTGGACAGTTTGAGAGTTCACGAACGTGTTAAGTTGTTGTAGTCCAGTGTTTGTTTTTTAAGAATTACTTATTGCAAAAAAAAGTGGATCCTAAATGTAAGAAACTGTCATAGCTCCTTAGTAATGGAAAATGATATACGTACCTACGTATTTGGTTTGAGGTACAATTTTCAGAGTAGCGACAAAATCAATGACCCAATTTACAACTCGGGTGCAATGGAACGAAAAGGGTTTTATTTGTTACTAGTGGAATCCCCGCAATTTCATTCGCGTAGTTTCAGTATTTCGTACAAATTATCATTATCATCATTAGCTCATATTTGTCCACTGCGGGACATAGGCCTCCAATTGCACAACACTGTGATCTGTTTTCGGCTTCAAACAAATTATGTCACCCTCTATATGACGATGCGTCGCACTGTCCCACAGGATCGGGATAAACAGTGTCCTGTGTCCGTCTCCTGGTCCTAAGCTACCTCTTCAATTTTCAGCCTTATCGGTTCAGCCGTTCTTGAGTGTAACTTACACGACTTTCTTATATATATGTATATCTATACTAGGTGTTTCGGCAAATATCTGTTTTGCCATAGGAAGTCGCCTTTGTACCCCGTGTATTGGAAGAAATACACCTTTCAAACCTACCCTGGACTTCCACGTTTGATTCAAGACCAACCTTAGCCAAATCGGTCCAGCCGTTCTCGAGTTTTAGCGAGACTAGACGTGAGTCTTGTGTTGACAACGAGATTTTGTCCTTCACCGTATGAGCGTTGCGTTGCGTACATAGTCTCTGAAAAAGAGTCCCATTGGTACACGTCTAGTAGCCAGACTCGAAACCGCGACCTATCGGTTACAATTCAAGGATCCGACCAACTGGACCACAGATGCTGAATTGTATATAATCGGTTTACATTGTATATATATTGTTATATGTTCGAATGTCCGTATTATCATATGTATTGTTTAGTTATTTCAAAGGCAGCGTGAATCTATTACCTATGACTTTGACTCATATTATGTACTACCCAATGACTATTCACATGTATTTAGGTACCTAAACATACGGGCGTTATTTATAAAATTACTGGCAATGAGGCATTCTTAAACTCATTTATCTATGATTTAGAGGTCACTACTAGTTTCTGTGTAGATGATTGTCAAGTCAGACACTTGCAGCATAAAACGTGTCATTTCTTTCAATATCGATTGAAGTTGTTGCAAGAAGTTTCGGTGAAAGAAGGTTTTATTGATGATTGACATTGAACGCCGTGGCATCTCATCAATATTTTAAAAATAAAAATAAAGAAATAAATACACTTCACGCCTTTAATCCCAAAGCGGACGCCACGCGAAGCACGCCTTTAATGCTAAAGCAAGTACCCACGGTTCACCAAGCGTATTTAACCCAACGAGACAGGAGGCGAGCCCATCGCCGTTATAGGGTGTGCGGGTTTCATCATGATGTTGTCCTTCACCGTACGAGCGTTGCGTTGTGTACCTAGGCTCTAAAAAAGAGTCCCATTGGTACACGTCCAGTAGCCGGACTCGAACCCGGGACCTCCCGGTTACAAGTCAAGTGTACCGACCAACTGGACCACAGACGCTCTAGAATATTTTCTCATAATCTAAATAAAGCCTCACTGTCTAAAGTCATTTTGTAAAATTAGAGTTAAGTTGAAAAAGATAAATGTGTCTAAGTATCTATCTTTGTCACTCTTACGTTGTCCGCATTCAAATTACTTACATGTAGAGCGGAATGAATAGCAAATTGTGGTTTCTTTGACAACGGGTTTTAGATTGTTCTCGTGTAAGTACATATTGTATGCAGTAACTCTCTTATGCATTGACCCGAGACGATGCAGAACATAACGCTCATTTTATACAACAAAACGACATATCAAAATGTGACACTGTTGAAATAACAATCTTATTACCATTACTAAGGATTCTTTTCACAATTACTAAATATATTGTAAGATATCGCGTTGTTGCAGTAAATGAGCGATAAGATGGTTTGTACACTATGTAAGTATATCATCTATCGGTAAATCTGTGGTAAATAATATAGATAATCAGCCGTGTGGTGACGGCGAATAGAATATATGTGTCACCACCCCAGCCCAACTTTGGACGTGGACTTTATGTGGCTGATGATGATTATCATCATCAGTCACACGACATCCTGCTCTGGATGAGAATCTCCCCCAATGATTTCCATGATAATTTGGGGGAAATGCCAATAATCGCCCCGTTTGGCAGGTGGGTTGGCGATCGCAATGGTGTTGTGGTTGAACTCATAGAGAGCGCTGCTGTCCGTCCTCTGGAGAGTTTGTTCGGTCGCTTCTTACGACCGTCACGACGGGAAACATTGGACTGGGGTGGTACACATGCATTCTATCGGCAGTCACACGGCGTATATGTAATAATAATACTAATACACATCACGCCTTTTAATCCCAAAGCGAGATAAGCACAGCCATAGCAAATGCCCACTTTTCACAAAGCGTATTTGATCCAACGTGATAGGAGGAGAGCTCATCGCCGTTATAGTGTTCACACACCATGGTATGCTGGTTTCATCACGATGTTTTCCTTTGCCGAATGAGCGTTGCGTTGCATACATAGGCTCTGAGAAAGAGTTCCATTGGCAGGGCTCGGAAACTAGTTCTTTTTTCACAACGTTATCATGCACTTGTGTGAACTTTTATTTTCGGTTTAGTTCGCATTAACCGGTTAATAAACCTGTATAGTACCGGTAGATTTAGCGAAAATTTAAAATAATTTTAAATAACCGGTATACCCCGGTTAATCTGAATAATAGACTAGAGGTAAACAATACAGAGGGAGGGTAGGTAAATACTAGAATTGAAACTAGTCTTAACACAAAACTCCTTTTTTTTAAAGAATTGTTTAAAAAAGTAACTTTATTGTGTTTGAGTAACGTTTTAAAGGGATTTAGTTCACAAAGTCTACTGGGTTATTACAAAAACCCTTTTTGGTAGGGGAAAAAATAAAAAGTCACATTTGACGCTGCATTGTTGATTCAAAGACACGATAATTACTATGCGGTAGGCAGGCAGAAAGCAGAAAGGCCCTTTTCAAAGGCCCCGTTCATTTTAAAGGCAAATAAGGGCGATGGGGTTTTCTGGCCGCGTCATAGAAGCCAATTTGGTGCACAGCGTGAATCAGCTGATTTTATTTTTAGAATAAATATTGGTCTACCCATACGTATGTATATATTGCACGGTAGTTATAGGTACCTACATAACATTTTAATTCTGCTTCCAAACACAAACATAGCTACTACAAATAAAATTAGTAAACAGTGCCAAAGGCCCTATTATGTGTATGTGTGACCTACTTCACACGTTGATGTCTCGGTGTTTTGGTCGGAAGTCGCGGACAATGCGTACAATCAGTTCCTGGTGCCCTGGTATTGATTTCCCATCGGCACCGGGAGGGGGCAAGTGTACTCGGGCATCGCTTGATGGATTGAGCCAGCGTGACGGATGTTGTGGTTCCTGTAGTCTTGGTATACGAACAGTGAACATTAGCCATTTTTTTATTTAGGATACACACATGAAAACAGTATAACATCTGACGCTTTTTAATCCCAAAATGGGGTAGGCGGAGGCACTTGATAAGCAAATAATCACGTTTCACGGGTGTGGGCCCATGCATCGCTTTTATAGGGTGCACACACCTTGTGATTACGATGTTTATGTACATGGGCTCTGAAAAAAAAGACCCATTGGTCACGCCTATTACAGATAGTCTAGAAGCCTCAACCGATTGGGAGTGTAAGTAGCCAACCCTAGGATACAAACATTAAAATAAAAATATAAGTCGTTTGGTTTGGAAAAATGCCGTGGCTTTGGTTTTTGCCTTGAAATATTACAAGAAATTACAAATTGTTTTGAACAAGGTGAGTGGTGTTATTGATCAATTTCATTCAAAAGGAAGAAAAGCAGCTCATAAAAGACAGTATTTACGTAGGTAATAATTTTATTCAAATAAACTTTATAATTATTTTAATAAGGGGGAGGGATTTTAAGATACTCCTGATGCAGATATTTAATCGAGTTCTGAAATGTTGAAACATTTGGTAATTAATGCTGAAATATTTTGCGCAACTTCCCTCTTTGACGAGAGCAACAGTGGAAGTGAAAGCTTGAACATTGCAATTAAGGTAACAAAAACATTGTACTAATTAAATTGGAAAATGTGTTAGGCAACTTTCAAGCATTACAAGCAATGGTACATTTGTATCTATAAATAATAATAATAAAGATAGTATAACAAAACACACACTGCCATCATCCCATGTTAAAAGTAGCTAGAGCACTTGTGTTATGGAAATTAGGCTGAGAAATATACTTAAACACATTTTTTTTCTTTTCAATAAAATTTCTTCGAATTTCCAGTAGTCACGTAAGTGTTTCAAATTTCAATTCCCCATATGTTTGTTTGTTCAGAACACAGAATTATAGGTACTCTTGATAAAAAGTGCTTTTGTACTAGTAGCAGTGAACTCACTAGCTTCCTTCACTTTTTCAATAATGTTTTCAAATTCTCAAAAGCTATACTTAGCCAGTTTGATCAACAGCTTTCGTGTCAATGCAGAAATATTTACGATCAATCTATACCCTGTGCAGACTCAGGAATAAGTCGAAGCGAATAATTGAATTAAATGAATGCATATCATTCTGAAACTTTAATGGGAATGGTAATATTCTGTGATTTGAATAAAGTCTTTTAGTTTCCAGCAGTATTCCTTCATTAAAGTTGCAGTACTCGTAAAGGATTTTCAACCGACTTCAAAATGGAGGAGGTTCTATTTTATGTTCTACTGGTTTTGTTTTTTTATTCCATTATACCATCAATTAATGATTGATTGAATGGATTTTTATTATTATTTTTGTTTGTACTTCAGAAATGGTTCAATTAAAAATGTAGGTACAGTATGTAAAAAAAAGGACGTTCAGTTTTGAGTCCTTTTTATAAAAGTAATTAATTAATGCCGTAAAATAATTAAGTTAAGAATGGTGTTAAATGTATGATTTCATTGTGTTCGACGTAAAAATATGGTCGAATAAATAACAAAAACATGACAATCGATTTTCACCCTTTGACTCGAATTAATTATTGTGATGGTCTCCTCCTACTTTTTTATCATACCATTCAAGGAAATTGTTTTTCGGGAATCTTGTTTATTTACATAATGTCCGATAAACTAAACAGGTCAGTAATTTTGAAGGATTTTCCTTTTAGGAAAATTATTCAATCAAAAATAATTTAATTACATTTTCGAACGTTACATTGATAAAATTTTGTTTTTGATTATGAACGTGCTATCTTTAGTTATACCTATGAATATTACGAACTGTGTCTGTGTGGTGTTTATTCGGTCTCTGTTTCAATTGGCCATATTTAGTTTTCTTTGGGTGTTGTTTTTATTACTGCATATGAAAATAGACAAAAAAAATGCGATACCCGTATTTTTTTCGTAAGTTTTTCATTATTTATATTAATTAAGAAAATCGGATTTTTCTATAACGATATGGAAATAATACTTACCTGTACGTACCTGTGTCTATCTCACTGAGTACCTACCTAAAAAAATACCTTATTTTACTTATAACAACTGTATGTTTCTATTTGTAATTTTTATAAAATCTGTGGTCTATTTTCATGTTCAAATAAAATGTATGGTTGCCTAAACATCAAAGAACAAAAAAAGTGAATAAGAGACGAGTATCGTAAAATAGGCCTATGTCCAGTAGTGGATAAGTATGGGATGATGATGATTTTAAAATATCTACAAGGACGTCAAATAATAATCAGGATGTTACACGCCTCATATAAGTGAGCACTACTACGTGTTAACAATATCATCTCGGACATTTCACTTAAGGTCACATGACCCCTAAACAATACTATTATTTTAATACCAGAATTTAGAATTACAATAAAGTTTCTTTCATATTTCCAATGAACTTTTTCATATTTACTGGCGGTGTTCGTATTTTTTCCTTGGAAAGACTTATTGATTGAAGTCGTATTGAAAGACTTTCTGATTGACGTGCGACATACCTAAGCCAAATTAAAAAAAAACAAGGACCTTTTTTCTTAGTCGTATTTCGCGTCTGAGATGTTGTTTAACATTTTATCCATGTTCTCAAGAAATATGTGACATAAACTTATAATAAATATATATTTCTGATGAGGATTAAACATTAAACAAACGGTATTTTTTACATGGCATCTTAGGGTTTTTGAAATATCGTCAATTCTTCAATTTCAGTCATAATGGCGATTATTATACAAGATGAAGGTTTCGAGATCTGCAAAAAAAAATTATGTAAGTAAATACTTTGGTACCGCTTCATATTTTTTTTTTAATAAAAGCCATTCCAAGGTTCCTATTTACTCACTTTTCAGTGAAAATTTCAGACCAATCATATTTTTTTAAGAAAAGTTGTGCCTGGTTTAATAAATAAATGGGTTCATCTAATTCATAAGACCTGAAAAAAATATTGCAGGTATCGAAACTGTTACGTGGTCATGCTGAATTCAGAAGATCATGCAGGTCGATGTAGTAAACGCTTTACATTGAATTGCCGGTAGTCGCCAGCTATTACGAAGCTACTTACCGAGCAGCAATGTACAGTGTTCTACAGTAATGGCCATTATTCAGTAGTATAGTCACCCTTTGGAGTGCAGGCCGCTCGATAAGGCCGGTAACGACAGGCAGAATGTTAATCACTGAGCCACTTAACATTTACTGGAATGAGCCCCTTTTATATCTTTTTCAGGGTTCGGAAACACCAACAATAGCATAGTATAGTTCGTGCATTTCATGAATGCGCGCAGGCCTTAGATGTGTGAGTCGTATATGGTCACGCTAGTTGACAGTTCAAACGAACAAAACTGACACACACATATCTAAGGCCCGCGCGCATTCATGAAATGAACGAACTATACCTATGTACCTATCCTTACTTACATACAAAAAATATTTAGGAGTGAGCGTTTGTGAAGCAGTGGTTAAGTACCTACTTGGATTTGAAAATCGGAGGTTGTGGGTTTGAGACCTGATGTACTGATGGCGTCTACTGTTTTTCTTGTTGCGCTGCGTATATACGATGAATTAAACATCGTGATGAAACCCGTATACCACAAGGTGTGTGAACTTAATAATGGCGTGTGGTTCACTCCCTGTGACGTTGCGTTAACTACGCTTGGTGAAATAAATAAATTTGGTAAATTTCCTAAGCAAGTGTATTTATTTCCTACAATTTTGTCTCTTTATAACTACTAGTTGTTCCTTGCTATTATTCACGTATGAATTAGGTTTCCATGGGAATCTAGGGTATATTATACTGTGCGCTAATTCTAAAGGTAAAATATGTTTCTAAATCGGTCCCGTAGATTTTGTCGTAATTTTAACATCCTAGTTAATATTGAATTTGATGGTTTATTTTTATCTTATATTTTCTTTTGTGTAGGCCATGGTTAGGTTTGTTGTGTTTATTTATCAAGTGTTAAAATAACTTAACGTAAGCACATATTTTTGGCTCCACAATATTTAGTGTTCCCTTCAATCATTCATGATTGTGATAGTGTTATTACATGGGAATATAATCATTATGACCATTGTTCCAAAAAACAAATATTAAATCATCATCGTCATCAGCCCATACTTGTCCACTTCTAGACATAGACCTTTGGTCAATATTAAATATAGTTTATCTATCCTGTAATATCTTTAGTTTAATGAATATAATATCAATACTATACCAATTAAACGTAGCTCTGAGACTATTGCGATGCATAAAGGTTTTTATCACTTCAATGTAACTCAAGTTAAGTCATAAAAAAAGGTAATTTCAGTGTCCAGTCCAAGGGCAATTGCATTTCCCACTTCCTAAACGTAAAACCTATTCAGACTTCCGCGTGAAAAACTCTGAAAACGAGTATTATTCAAAGAAATTGGTTCATGTGACTTCTACGTCCTAGAAGAAAAAAGGATTGCAATCGAAGACTATGAAAAAAGGACGTTTCTATACCAGCGGCGTTCAATACTACTGGACAGTCAAACGATGTTATGTCTTAACTAGGAATATTGTTTTAGAATTAGTTTATTTTTCCGAGCAATTTTGCTTATTTTTTTCTTTCATGAGAACCAACTTCCGACAATAACAAACAACAACAACAACAACAAAAAAAAAAATTGTGACATCGGTGCAGCCGTTCACGCGTGACGCCGTAACCAAGGGAAATAGGGAATCATTTTACATGGTACATAAAAGAATCACAATAAACAGGAAAATAACACCTGCTGTAAGTATTACGATTTTATTTCCTGCCCCTGACTGATTGGCTTGAAGAAGAGTAATCTTAGCAAGTTACTTCCAATCGCTATTTTCATTAGATTTTTGTACAGTTAGAGTAATTTTTTTCTTTGTTGATGAGGGTGCCTCATGGACATCTCCATGGATACGATAACGGGCAAAGGGCTCACGCCCTGTCACGTAGGTTACATACGCTTGGTGAACTGTGGGCATTTGCTTAACAAGGGCCTCTAAAATTTAAAAGGCGTTCTTAATGTATATTTTCCAATGTTTTGTTCCTTAATCCTGCACCAGTTGAGACAGCATCGAGTGTTAAGTCGTTGCTTAATACAGGTCGCGAAATGCGGCCTAGTAAGTGACTAGTACAATATTATTAGAATAAGTGCATACCCTGTAATTTCTTTATGGAAATAAATATTATTATTCATTATTATTATTAAAAGGCGTTAAGTGTGTGTGTGTAGATGAAATTCAATACCTGGCCGAACAGGCCGACTCTTCTACACTTTTGTAGTTGCAGCAGGCAACGCGGCTTCTAACGGTATGCATTGCTCGCCTCATTACTCTCTTTTCACTGTGGTCTTTAGTAAAACAGCAATGCATATTCTTGGTCGCTACGATGCCAAAGCGACACAAAGAACTACGAGAGTTCAACAGACATGGCCCTCAACTTTTTCTGATGCTGCTGAGCAGGCAGGTATTGGGTGCTTACTTGGACGCAGTGGCTCAAGCTGCCCCGAGGACTCCGCCAATACCACGGGTATGATCACCGTGGGGATTTAGGGGGTGCGAGTCCCATAACCATGCCGTTGTCCTCGCCAACGGTGGAGTATCCAAAACGGATTTCCCTACGATAAAATTATGACACAGTGTAAAGGAAAGATACCGACTCCAACCAGTAAAATTTGACAGAGTGTCGTTTTGTCATGATACATTAATTGACGGAACGGAACCAAATTTAAATGGGACCGAACGGAAAGTCCCAGCTTTCAAATACCAAACCAGTTCACTCAGTTAAAAGACAAAAAAAAATCCGACGAATTGAGAACCTCTTCCTTTTTTTAAGTCGGTTACAAAAGGTACTGGGTATATAAAGACTCTCCACGTCTCGCCCAACAAGTACTAAATCTTGACTAACGGTCCTAACCTATCATTGCGTTTTAATCAAAACTATCGGAATACCTATATATTACCCAGTGCAAATCGCTCTGACTCTTCCAGTCACTAATTACATTGTTTCATTAATTACGTCTGAATAATACCTGTAACATACTTATTTGTTCAAGAACATTTCGCTAATTCGATACATTCTATTCTGTTATTTTGCGTAATTAAATCGATTAATCAAAGTCCGTACTTTCAGAACGAATTTGTTTTATGTTCAAAGTATACGTGGGTTTCTTTGATGAAATGTATTTAAATAAATACGTACCCTTCTTCCAGGAATATATATCATTCAGATATTGAACAATTTACTTATTTACTTACATGTCATTTGCAAACAAACATGGAAATTGGAAATATCGTAGGAGTGCCGTGATGGTTTGGAGAGTAAAAATTTTGCTTTTTATAGGTAAAATAAGGACGCAAAGGAAACATTTGCACGGCTAAGTTATTTCAAAGCTAACAAATTATTATTACTAATAATTTGTTGTAACTTAACCCTTTTGGGGACGCTTCCCCGCCTGTCGACGTCGTTACAATACAACTTCTATAATCATAAATCTAGCTGGTGAAAGTGTTAAGTACGCTCAGGTCTGCGAACATTACCTACGTCCTACAGCAAAGATGATGCCAAAGCAATCGCGGAGGACAGGACGGCG
>SJJU01005423.1:0-39945 GCA_012932125.1 Conopomorpha cramerella
GTAATTTTCCGATAATGCTTTTCATCTGCGTATGAGATTTCGCCATATGTTTTCAGTAAGTAGGTACGTACAATAGCGATGCAAGAGCCACGTCCATATGAACCTACAAACTCCCCGAACTAGCCGGAACTACTTCAATCAAATAGTACCAAATACATTCCTTCCTAACATCATCGAGTGCAATTAGAACGCACACTTGATTGGTGCTTTTGCGAGGTAATTGGTTCATTAACTGTCTTTTGTAATTTGAAGTACCTATGCGTTTGCGACTCGTTTGGTTATACTTAACAACACGTGTTTGTTTTTTTACTACGTTTTTTTATCGCTGACTGTTGACTGCAACTAACTAATAGTGATGACCACGTATTTAAATAAAGATTCATACCCGGTACCCGGCTGAATGTTCATCAAGCATGTGTAAAACGGGTGACAATGCAAAATTATTGTGACATTAAGCAGATCTGATGATGGCCACGGAACGTGTGGTGTATCCTACTTACTAATATCATCAGCCCATACTTGTCCACTGCTGGACATAGGCCTCTCCAATTGCACGCCACTGTGATCTGTTTCGGCTTCTCGCATCCAGCTTCTGCCAGCCATCTTGCGTATATCATCAGTCCACCTTGCCTGAGGGCGTCCTACACTCCGTTTGCTCTCTCTAATCTCTCCGACTATAGAGAGCTGCTTGTGAGCATTATTTTTCGACGTGAAGTCAAAAGTATTAAGTAATCGTCTGGTTTATTATTATAATCAAAATGCTCTCAGGTGTTTCGTTAATTTAGTTTTTGTCATATTGCTGTCACTGTCTCTGCCGGCTCTTCTCGGTCTAATCTAATCAATTTATTTACAGTTTTAACTATCAGCATAATGAATCATCTTATCGTCAATATAAAACACGAAAAAAATTATAAAAAAAATATTCTCAGGTTTAAAGGTAAAATAAAATATTGAGTGTTTTTAGTAAAAAGTTTTAAAGGCGAATAGGCAGAAAAGTTTAGGCTAGGGGGTCCCATAGTAGAATCGGTCAGAAATGATGTCTACTGATAGCCTTTAGCGGGGATAGGTCGACTTAGCCAATAACCCTGTATACTATAAGTAGTCGATATAATATCGCGTGAATTAATTAATAATAATATAAGTGTTGGTTTACTTTAAGAAAAGTTCCTACAGGTTTACCATAATTACCGGGTGTACAAAAGTCCCGTAAAAATATTTCGACAAGGTACTGAAATGCATACCTGGCTCAGACTATCATGTCATAGGAAATAGGCACCAGTAACTACACTTTAGTTCAACTAGGTACATAGAAATTCAATACAAGACTGAATAGTTGATATGATTGTCTACAGCTCTTCTGTATAGGTAGATAGCATCGAGACTGTAACACCATAACATAAAGGAATGAATTCCCAATGTCAATGCCAAGTCAGCGGTGCAAGTCGCGGTGTACGTACCCAAATACTTGGAATTAATTTTAATATTTAAGTATGTGATGTCGTGTGACAGAAGGTGGCGCGAAAAGTACTCAGAACCGAGAGGTTTTTTTGCCCAAAATACTATGAACAAGCGTTTGACCAGCATCCTGTCTGATGTTAAGCAGCGATATGGTCACACTTATTCATTAGGTACCTATTTACTCCTAACTTGAAGGCCTCCAGACATTATGGCGTAAGAAACACAGTTCATTCAATATTACGAGATGTATGGACGTAACGTATTGCGTACGTAACGTGGACGAGGCGAAAGGGGTAATATCAGGATCGTAACAACAGAAGGTCTGTTGCCACTACCTTACCTACTCCTTTTGAGAGATAGACATGAAATGTATGTATTTAGTAGCGCGCCTTTGGGGAAGCCTATGTCCAGCAGTAGACGTCAGGCTGACATATTATACAGTTTGGGTTAGGACCCAACGAACCGAACGCTGCGGTACTTTGTTTCGGAATAAATTGGGTTTAAAATTAACACCTATCTTCTATTATATAAAAATGAATTGCTGTCCGTTAGTCTCGCCAAAACTTGAGAGCTGCTGGACCGATTTGGCTAATTTTGGTCTTGAATTATTCGTGGGAGTCCAGGGAAGGTTTAAATGGTGTATTTCTTCCAATACACCGAGTTTGCCGAGACAACTAGACTATATATACAAAAAAATGTGTGCGTGTACTAGTGTACACACGTAAGAAGTGAAACTTCTTTATGGCCTTATTTTTCGCAAAATTATCTACATGCAACTTTCCAGAAAATGGTTAAATAAAGTTAAATTCGATAAATTTTAAACAAAAGGATTTTATTATCATAAACATGAATACAAATAATACAATTATTTCACTTTAACTTTTATACATTGACCGATAGTTACAATCAGAAAATGAGACTTAACCTTAAATATCTTAAATTTAAAAAAAGATGGCGCGTAACGGGAAAAATGTGACGCGTAACCGAAAAATGTGACGGTATTTTTTTCCAACGCCGATAAAGAAGTTTCACTTCAAAAATGAATTGATGTTCGTTAGTCTCGCTAAAACTCGAGAATGGCTGGACCGATTACGCTAATTTTGGTCTTGAATTAGACGTGGAAGTCCAGGGATGCTTTAAAAGGTGTAGTATTTCTTCCAATACATGAGGTACAAATCTTTCTACGGCAAAAGAAATGTTTGCCGGGACAGCTAGTCCATAATAAATAAATATATTTTGTGATCTTATCGTGATGACAGCAAATAGGCAAGCTTAAAAAATGTCAACTGCAGTTATCTATAGTTATTATGTTTTGCCGCTACGTCAACAAAATGTCAGAGAAGATTCTATTATGATATAGTTCTGTAACAGTTATAGGTATATATGTATATAATATATTTAAATCGTGGTAACTGAAAATGCCCATATTCAAGGTTTTTGTTCGTATTGAGAAAGTTTCATGATAATCGGTCATGTAGTTTTCGTGTGAAAGGGTAACTAACAAGCTTACATTCACGTCTAACCGCGTAACAGA
This sequence comes from Conopomorpha cramerella, assembly GCA_012932125.1. Taxonomy (NCBI): domain Eukaryota; kingdom Metazoa; phylum Arthropoda; class Insecta; order Lepidoptera; family Gracillariidae; genus Conopomorpha; species Conopomorpha cramerella. Next base: position 2,993 of record SJJU01005423.1, read on the forward strand.
ATTAACATAGTAGTTACCATGTTTGGCATGTAAGCGCCTACCTTACGGATTGCACCTATAGTTTAGCTACTACAGAATTATGCAAAATTCCCACGAGAACGGGAATTAGCGGGAAACCACTTTTTGTATTGAAATCTACCTGAACTCAAACTTTTCATGGTTATATATGTAAGTACTTATTTAAAAACTGTAAGTACAAGAAGAAAAATCACCACAAAACAATCCAAATAAATATCATCTCATTCGCTATGGCTATAAGCGAAAGTTTGCAACTTTGTTATTCTCCACGCTAAAATTACTGAACGGATTTGAATGTATAACTGTATATAATAATATAGGTGTCAAATATTCGGTATAAAATGTATTCTATGGGTTATTCCAATAACCCATAGTACACATTTTATACCGAATTTCCCATGGGAACAGGCTATGTTGTCCAGTAATTGTAATTAGTTGTAGGTTTAAATCCACAATTTTAGAGCGTACAGCCTTTACTTATACCGGGTATTATACGGTGCGAAACCAATCGAAAAATAAAAGCATTCAGCTTCCCTTCGTCGTAATTTTGAATGTAGGTATATTATTATATTTTTTTTTTGTTAATCACTATGAACAAGCGTTTGACCACCATCCTGCCTGATGTTAAGCAGCGATGTGGTCTAATTATTTAATTAATTAATACAAGGTAGGTACGTGTTTCTTTAAAAAAAAATACGTATAGGTAAATATGTTAACCTCCTAGTACTTATCATGGCGGGTTTACGCTAATTTAATTGTGAGCATTTTATTAGCAAATACCCCTTTCCCCGATTTGGGATTAAAAGTCGTGCACGGAACTTCCCTTGAACTGATTCGTTGAAAAAAGCATATATACGGCCGAATTGAGAACCTCCTCCTTTTTTGAAGTCGGTTAATAAAATAAATCAAATTATCGGAGCTGTTCCGCGCGGTTACTTCGTTCCGTCTTCGTGAGAAATGCGAGATAGAATTTAGTCTGCTTATGTTACAGAGTACATTAACGTACTGAGCATTTTAATTATAGTGAAATAATTATCGAAGTCTAGTCAAATTTATTATTATGGATTAGTGAGTTACTGAGATACACCAAAACAAATATACAAAATTAATATTTTCTAAAGAGAACATTAATAAAGATTAACGACTTCAATAAGAAGAGGTGGTACCCAATGGGGAATTTTCAAACTCCAAAAATTTCTTATCTAAATGTCGCTAGTATGTGTCCAGGGTGATTCTGTCGGTTATATTTTAGTACCTTTTTAAAGGTAATACTTTATTATTTAGGTAACTTATCCAAACTTCAGACGCTTTTGTAACATGTAAACAAACAATAAAATAATTAACTGTCACCTTTAATACTGACTGCTAATTACAAAGTGACGAACTTGGAGTTAGTCATTTCGTTGACATGTATCACCCCTGATGCAGCTAGCACCATCTGTCATAACTAAAAGAAACAAGGGCTGCCCTAAAATATTTTTTTTATGTTTTTTACCACAAATCTTTTGACTGGAATAATGAATGACGATTTCGATAATTTAAATTTTTTGATTCAGTTCCGACAATGGCCAAAAGTCTTATATTTTGACTGGTTGAAGTGGGTGCGTTTTGCTATAAAGTTATGTATAGACTAGTGGTCGCCCGCTATTTCGTCTGCATAATTTCCGTTCACACAAACTTTAACTTAAGTGAAATCCATTAGTTTCTGTAGCCTAGTAAGCAGCTTTATTATGTTTTATAACATACTCCGATTTGAAACATTAATGTCATTACTTCTATTCCCGTGGGAATTTATTGATATTATGTTACTCGGTAAGAATGTTCGGAAGCTCTCCGCCAGTCTAAGGTATGAAAATTACTTTAGTTGTTTCTGAGATTGTCGATTAAAAACATACAAAAAGAAAACACAAATCTTTCCTTTTTATAATATTTGTATAGATACAGATGAATAGAGGCTCTATTCATCTGTCAGCAGCTTGTTATGTTAAAGTACCTACCTAAAGGTGATACGTCTCGTTTTACTTTCGCACAAAACAAGTTGTCATTAAGTTTATGATCATTATTATTTCAGTAGATCCTTCGCCGCCATATACAAGATACAGGACGTTAGCCAGACTCGGATTCTAATAATTCTTAGAAACTCCGCGCCTTTTATAAAGTAATTTCATATAGTGTTTTTATGTTGTTATTTAAAAAAACTGTCGTAAATAATATTGTGTTTCTAACCATCAGAAAAGCCGGGCGTCTCCACTTACATGGATATTTAATTACACAGGCTAGCAACCTCTCCTTATTTTAAAAGGCATTTCTTACGGAAGTTTTTTTTTTTCTGGAAATTCGAGGAACCGGCGGCGAAATTATATTGTGATCGCCCCGTATAAGAGGTTATTATACTATTGCTGAATGTTTGTTACAAGTAGCTATCTCGTTTAATACAATGTAGGTTCCTACTTCACCACTTTTATATATTATATCAAATGTACCTTTGGTATTCTGAATAATATTTTTTATTGACTACTAGAGGTATCACACGGTGTTACTCGCATTTTTTCGTTCCCTTGGGAATTTGGGGATCATATTAATAATGTTATATAGCCTAAAGCCTTCCTCGATAAATTATCTATTCAACACAAAAATATTTTTCCATTCGAACCAGTAGTTCCTGTTCGTTTAGCGCGTGCAAACTAACACACTCTTCAGCTTTATAATATTAGTATAGATTGGTATTGCATAAATCACACAGTAATGTTACAAAGAAAAATTATTTGTGAGTGTGCACGTTTGTTATTTCTTCACATCTAAACGGCTGGAGCGATTTTAATAAAATTAGCAATGAAGTTAGTTAACTCCCTGAATTAAAAATGGCTTATTTATCTCAAAATTTCCACGAGAAAAGAACAAATTACAGGTAACGTCACTGGGGTTCAGCTAGTAAATACTAAAAACATCATGTGAGCTCACTGATATCCACTTCCGAACGTAACTAAATCTATATATATATAAATGAATTGCTGTTCGTTAGTCTCGCTAAAACTCGAGAACGGCTGGTCAGATCTGACAAATGTTGGTCTTGAATTACACGTAGAAGTCCAGTGAAGGTTTGAAATGTTTACCGGGACAACTAGTATTATAATAAATAAAAACGAATTACTCACTTTAGTCTTTTGATCTTAATTTGGTGTACTCGCTACGAAGCGTATTGAACCCTATGTGATTCGTCTAATCGAGATATTTATTTAATCACAACGCTGATCAACTGATTTGAATGCGTTTTCAGAGAATACACTCTTCAATAACACCTCGGTTTAGGAACATTATATACTGACTCATCGTTCATTGATCCCTCTCCATTGAATATACCTGAATGACGACTTTTAAGATATACCTACCGACGTTATAGACATGACATCATATAAAAGAAAAATGACAAAATGAGCATGGTGCGAAAGAAGGTGGCGAACCGAAAAACTGAAAACACTACAGGTACACTACAGGTAGGTAAACGGCATTTTCCGTCACCTTACGAACTCATGAATTAACGAACAACTAGGAATGAATCCAAATCGAAGCCTATACCACTATATCCTAAGACTTGCCTTTGTAGCGGAGAACCGAGATAGCCTCCCAACCTTTTGTGGGTTCTGTGCGAAACCTCTCGCAGGAGAACCCAAGGTCTACATCGTTTTCCCGAAAGCGTCACTTCTCTCGATGTACTCAAGATTTACGCGCGTTTTATGTGTGTAACTTCATCAGGCGGAGTTCCCACGCTCGCTGTTATCGTACATGCGGCTGGTGTCGTCGCTGCAGCTGTCGGAGGAGGAGCTGGCGCTGCTGTGCGCGGTGCTCATGCTGTGCCCCACGCGGCCGGCACTCACCGCCGCGCAAAGCGTCGCCACGCTGCACGACGCTGTCAGGGATGCTATGCACTACACGGTACGTACTCATTTACAACCTGTTTGCTCTTCAAATATACTTCATGAAAATAAGGTAAACATACAAAAAACGCATAAACTCGTAGATGATAATACAATATTCGCGGCAAAAGACCATCACGTGGACAATATTCTGTATCTTAAATACATATTTTTATCTTCATAAATCCAATCTGTAAAACTAAATGCCCACATTTTTCTGCCCACAGAACTTACAGTTCAGCCCATAAAATAGTTATTAGTTATTTTTAGAAATTCATTGGTTGATTGGACCACCGTTGGTTGGTTGCACTCAAACGTTGATTGGTTGACACAAAAAGTTACTTGATTGTCATAATCAGGTGATGTCATCGGCCTTCGGCGCCAAGCGCATGGAGAGTCTAACGCAAGCTGTTGCGGAGGCGCACGTAATCTCTGCCCGGCACAACGAGCTACTGGAGTGGTGCCGCGAGCACGCTCACTCGCTAGCCCTGCCGCCGCTATTCGCCGAGATCTTCGACATCCCGAAGGTCGAGCAGGTGGCGCAGGAACAGCCCACCACCTCGCACATCTCGACCCCCGTCGACGCGCCAACTCTCAACGCCTAAACACCAGATGGCCCGACAAGGAGCCTTTCAATTATGATTTGCCTAAGTTAGCTCTCACATTCTGTTTTCATGCTGAAACCGAATTTTGTTGCATACAGTAAGTGCTCACAGCTTGTGCTGTGGTAGTTAAGTGACGCAGGTATTCGGCTGGTGGGGAGTCGACACTGAAAATCATGTCCTCTTGTTACGAGTCTGCTGTTTATTTTTTCTAAAGTGTCAACGTTTGAAAAGAAAAAATTCAAAGCACAGCATGTTTTTTCTGTATAGCTACGTATGATTAGTAGCTACAACAACACACAATAAACATTCTGGTATAAGTGCCAACCTATGTAGAACTGCTGAAAATAGCAACGTCCTCGGCTGCTTATAAGTTATAGGTATATTTATTGTGAAATGGGTCAGATTTAGTTTTTATTATTAAGGTAAGTAGGTCTAGTCGTGTTGATACGTTTTCCACTATCAACATACTTCCATACAGACTTTAATGAATACACGTTATAACTTTCTACGTGTTTTTACAATCACCCAAAAAACGGGATCGACTAGTTACCTGCCCATTAACACTTAAATTTTTATTGGTGCAATATATTTTAAACTTTACACAATTGGTAACTTTTGTTATAAAATACTCGGTTTACGTATCAGTTGATTGAACGGAATAGATTCGACAGCGATGTAATATCCTTCTCGGAATCCTCAATTATAATCCAAGCTAAAGCAAAGGTACACGATAGAGCTTATTTCAGACCAGTTACAGGTGTAGTTTAGAACTTCATAAGTTAGTGCAAATTAACGTTCCTTTGACTTGCTGCACGAACAAATCCTTGAAAGGAAACTACTTATAGTATAATATCCATGGGTGGATACACACGTGTCGAGGTAGCTCTCTATTAACATCCCGTAGAGCGTTGTTCTTATATTGGTCTTTCCATGTTTAATATTATTCTAACTATTGAGATACTACCGTATGTACCCACTTTTATGTAAGATTCGATTACTGACTGCTGGGATCTATCAATAGGTAAACTTCATCGATTTATAATTTTATCAACCACCCTTTCTCTTTTAATGAGAATTTTAATGACCATTGGGTAATAGTAAAACACACCTTTCAATAATATTTTTTCATACTTACGTTGTATCATTTTCTGTAGGTACCTCCTCCGAAGTATGGCAGCTTAGATAGGTTTTATTTTGTGGCTGTGGTATGTCGCTCCTGCCCCCGTACCATGAGGTCTTAGAGCAACATTGTTCTCGCCGTATGAGAAGGATAGCGCTAGATTAGTGATATAGCACTGTCACTGTCACACATCGTGAATAATATTCATTTAAGGCCTAAAGGTACGCGGCCTCGCCTTTGTGGTTAAATTATACCCGAAGTAAGAACTGTATAGCTTAGTATGCTAATATGGTGTCGCGGCGCCGAGCTCTGAAATTAGATGTATTCCTATCCCTATGCTCTGGTTGTCCACCCTTTGGTCAAATGACGGTTAGGTATTATAAATGAAACGGTCGAATTGAGAATCCTGCTCCTTTTTATAGGCGGTTAGAAAAAAAGACAGTCAAAGGTGATTCCTATTTGATCAGTAGTAATAATACTACTAATAACTAGTATACCAAAAGATCGATTGGTAGATTTATCAGTTGCAAGAGCCATTATTGTAGATATTCAAAGATTTTTTACAAACAGAAACACTTTTTTAAACTTGAAACATTTTATTGATAAAGTATGTAGGTAAATCATACTTTGACATTGTTATGCCGATAATAATTTTAGTTTAATGTCAGATTGTGCAGTAAGGTTTACGTTATACAGGTAGTCTAGTAGTATTAGTCTTACACTTGTTCTTTTCTACTGTTAACTGAAATTGTCGGTCGAAGATTACAGCAACAAAATTGTTTATAGGTACTGTTTCATTGAGTTTTCTACATAGATACCGTCTTGTTCCTAGTTTTTGTTGATAAGAACCAAAAAATATTATTGTTTTATCTGTCGCTTTATGCATATTATAGTAGGTACCTAATTTGTTTTGCATTTCTTTATTTTATTTAGGTTAAAAGAGATTTTTATGCCTTCTTAAGGCACTTTCGAGAGACTTTATTTTATTGTTATCATCATTTTGCTTGGATTTTTTCGTTTAATCGTGGTCAAGTCATTACGTCGCCTAATATCTTGATGGAAGTAGTCTCCGACAAATGAAAGCAAGGTATGGGCGCGACCTTTTTTATGGTTCATCGAACTTTTTTAGGTATCTGGAAATAGAGGTATGGCGTGCAATATTTTTTTTTTTATACATATGAATATTAAACTTATCGCATTTAATTATTTATGTTTTGTACTCCATGTTAATTGTACCTATTTTATAACGTTGTTTGCGCTAACTCTGTTGTAAGGATACTCAGACACGTCAATTATAATAGGTATACAGGGTGTAATCAATGATTGTTCGCAGGCTGTTGATTCATATTAATAAAAACTTTCAACTAATGTCTTAAATTTTGACATTATACGTTTCTTAATAAGTAAAATGACAGCAAACACCTTCATTCTAAGTAACTAAATTAAATTTGTTTTGGCTTGTGTAGCTATCTATAGCTATAGCTATCACCGAATCTTAGGCCTCAAAACATAGAGCAAAAACTGTGAGATACGGTGGTGTGATATTAAAATAATACTATATACGCGAAAAAAAACTAATGCTTGAAGAATGTAATAATATAATGGCTGTTGTATATGTTGTTATTAGTTTAAATTAAGTATGTTTCGTAAAATGTCTAGGGATTAGATTCTACCGATATTGACATCTCTGAGTACCTTTAAGCAGTTCGTAAACAGTTTACATAGAGTACCTACTGTGATTAGAATGTAGCTGAGGTGCTTAGCAACATGTATGTTATAGTTTTATGCCTAAATACTTTCCGTACTTTGTCTATGTGTTTTAAATGTATGATGTAAACAAAGTATATTTAAACTTATAGTCAGTAAATAAGCTATATTATTGAAATGTTTTGCTTGTGTAGTTTGTAGAAGAAATACGTAACTACTACTTATAGGGGTCTAATTCTGTTTATTACAATATTGTTTCCTAACGGTATTTCATGGTGTTTGTAGTCCATTGTTCCTTGTTGTCCACATTGGCAACAGACGAAACGTAAGTGCCAGCAACGGACAGCAAACGTAGCCATGAAGGGATCATTACGACACTAATTGCAATCGGTAGAATTGGGAACCAGATATAATCAAATTACTAATTACAAATAGTTAGGCGAATTATATGATTATTGTAACATAAAATGGGGTATATAACGTATTATTTGATCATACGATAAATAATTTATTTTGGTCATATAATTTTGTATTTAAGTAGGCACAGAGAAATATTTTACTATGTTGACGACCATTTGTATTTTTTTATTATCCGGGATGAGGGGAACTATGGGGTAAGAGAAACATTCCTGCGACATGTTTGGCTATGATATGATAAAACTTTTAAACGGTTAATCAAATATAATAAAAGCCAATTTCGTAAGTGTCAACAATAATAATTACCTATACAGCTAATAGTTTCTCTTACCCCATAGTGCTCCTTAACTCACCTGACCTTACCTACATTTTGGTGAAATTTAAGCAAATGACCGTTCTATTATATTGACTATTGCTCAGATATTATTATGTACCTACGATGTATACCATGAACGAAGGCAATTTTAAAATTCAGATGTTAAAATGGGTTCCTTAGTAATTGCCTAAATCCAGAAATAATCATTTCATCGTGAGCTAACTTATTTCGCCTCAACGAGCGGCATGTGTCCCCGAAAGGGTTAAGTAATGTTTTCTTAACAAAAAATATATAATAGTTAAAACAATAAAGTTGTAAGATAAAATATCAGTAAATGAAATTGAATAATTCTTTGGTACGTTCGGTAATGGAATGGATATTCGCTGTGCCTTTTACGCACGAATTCTCCAGACACATTTGAAAGGTTAATGCTACCAAATATAATGGTGTCACGTTTTTTAGACGCAAACTAACCGTGCCTTGCCTTATTTTCCGCGACTTATCGTTCCTGTGGGAATCACGGGATAAAATTAATGTCTCATTCAGGCTATAAACGATCTATTACCCCACAAAGTTTCTTTACATTCCGGTCAGTATATTTTACTTGAAGAAATAACAAACATGAGTATGTTACACAAACTTTCGCATCTATGTGGAACAGTGACAGCATCCTATTTGAGTTCTTTGAGAGATGTATTTGGGAGAATTCGGCCGAGATTGATAGACATTGGAGATTGAAAGTTAAACCGACATACGACAATGTTTATAATGAAGGTAGGAGTCTTTTATTTTGTAGACTCGTCACTTTATTCTAAACTTTCAACGTTTCGGCTTGTGCTTGTATAGAATGTTTTTAAGATCATTGTGAATAAGGGAAAGGTTAGATAGTGAGTTAAATGGGGCCCTATTCTGCTAACGTTCAATCTAAATAGTCACACAGTTCAGGTTTATCTCAATTAGTCGTCATCTACAGCTTGTTGCTACACTCTTACCGGCGTTTTACTAGATGTTGCATGGACGATAGTCATTCCGATAGTGACGGGAATAGTTAGTCAACAAGCTACCTACACTAAGTAGGAATTTTTTTTTTTATTTGACGATTAATGAACATACGAACGGAAACGTCCCTAATGAGACATTGTCTGAACTTAGCAGAATAGGGCCTCTGATGTCGTTGGAACTGAAGGGTACTTATATAAATTTAAGCGTCGTGTGTTGGCCAGTGTGCATTTAATGTACCTAATGAAGTATAACTTTTCTAACATTGTTGGTTGAGTGCATATACAACGTATTATTTGTTCATACGATAAATCATTTATTTCGAATATCTAATTTTGTATTTGAGTAGGCACAGAGAAATATTTTACTATGTTGACGACCATTTGTATTTTTTCTTATTTCCGGGCAAGAGGAACTGTAGGGCAAGAGATATTTGAGCACATGATCGCTCTATAACATTAACAATTGCTCAGATATTATATACCTAAGATTTACCTAAACAAATATCGAAGGCTATTACTTTGTAGTCAGACCCAAAAGACAGGATCTTCACCGGATATCCTTAGTCATTTCTTTAATCCAGAAATAATCATATTGTATGAGCTAGCTTTTACGCCGTTTCTATTCTAAACAATTGAAACATTGATAATTGTATATTTAAAAATACCTACTAGTAAGTACTAGCTCTGTGCCCGCGACTTGATTCGCATGACCTAATATGTTGCTCCACGCTGTTGTAATTCGCAGAACTAATTTGTTTTCCGCTAAGATGTTATAAAGTACCACTACACGAAATCCCTTTAAAACCCGTCAATGGTTTGAGTTACAAACGGACAGTCAAAATCCCGCTGCGATTGGGACTAAATTATACTTAACATCAAATCACTTTTTAACACATTTTAGGACACTCAAATTAATAGAACAGGTTTAATGCTATCGCATCGACGGGTGGGAAGGGTGTCTGTCCCGGAAAGGGTTTTTAAGTAATGGTTTTCTAAAAAAATTGGGTAGTTTGAAAAATACGTTTGTACGCAGAAAAAATATCAATAATTGAAATGAATAATTATTTGGAACGTTCGGTAATGGAATGGATATTAGATGTGCCTTTTACGCACGAATTCTCGAGACACATTTGAAAGTTAAAGCTAACAAATGTAATTGTATCACTGTTTTTAACCTGCAAACTAACCGTGCCCCGGGTTATACGCCGCGATTTGTCGTTCCTGTGAGAATGTCGGTATAAAATATAGCTAATGTTCTAATTCAGTTTATAGGAATCTATTAGCCCACTAAGTTTCGATAAAGTATGTTTTATGTGAAGGAATAACAATAACTCACTACATCTCAGAAATTTTCGCATTTCGTATTTTCATATAAGCTGGTTAACAGTGACAACATCATATTTGGGTCCTTTGAGAAGTGTTTGGGAGAATTCGGCCAAGATAGATAGACATTGGAGATTGAAAGCTACACTGACATGCTTAGAATAAAGGTAGGCGTCCTTATTTGGTGGACTCGTACCATTATTCTAAACTGTCTACGTTTCGGCTTGTGATTGTATAGAGCGTTTTTTAAGATCATTGTGAATAAAGGAAAGGTTAGATAGTGAGTTAAATGGGGCCCCATTCTGCTAACGTTCAATCTAAATGGTCACACAGTATACAGGTTTATCTCCATTAGTCGTCATCTACAGCTTGTTGCTACCATCTTACCGGCGTTTTACTAGAAGTTGCACGGATAGGAGTCATGTCATGTTTTAGCTCTTTCACACCTTGTAATTTGTATGAACGTAACTAAATTACGGGAACAGTCAGTCAGCAAGTTACCTACACTAGGTAGGAATATTTTTTTTAATTTGACGATTAATGAAAAGATGAACGGAAAAGTCCCTAATGAGACATTGGCTGAACTTAGCAGAATGGGGCCTCTGACGTCGAAGGAAACGAAAGGGTACTTATATACATTGGAAGAGGAAGGTGAACCCACATTATTGTGCTAAAAGTATTTTAAACAAGGTAGCGATGTGTGTTTGGCCAGGGTGCATTTAATGTACCTAATGAATTATAACTTTCCTAAAATTTTATAAACATTACACACATATGTATATACATAAATATATGATTAGTATATTGAAAATGTTCAGAACTGTTTAAGTGTTATTATTTATACATGTAACGCTTAGAGGTTTTGAGAAAAATACCAGCTATTACTATACAAGGTCAAATTATAAATGCTATCGAAACTCCACAAAGTAACTCATCCCATGATACTAAATAACTTCCCACGAGGCACCGTATGTTGAAAATAAAAAAAAACTCACCTCTTCATACATAGTGGCAATCAACTGATCGGTAAGTTTGTATGAAAAAGCGATTTTTTTTTTTCGTTTTTGATATAGGGTTTTTCGGGGAGTGAGTTTCGCCAATGTTTTTGTTTTAACGTTGTATATGTATATTTCGTTTTAAATACGACAGCGAGTCCGAAATACCATTTTAAGCGGAACTCTACTCTCTCAGACCTATTGAGTGTATTTCATAATGAAAATGCCCTCGGACAAAAAAAATTGGGCAGTAGGTAGACTTGGCTTTTAAAATGATATTTCCGACTCACCAATGCAGATACATCATGTAACGGCTGAATGTGACTCCAAGTCAACATGTCATGTCTTGACCCTCGGTATTAGGGATGCCAGAAATGCATTTCATTTCTAACATAAAAAAAGATTTCTGTACATTCGCTATTTAGCGATAGTACTAGTGAAAAGAAACTGTGAAGGTACGTTTTTTTTATAAATGTACTCTACCTTACACGATTATACATTACTCGTGTAATATCTTCCTAGGGCTGTATAATTATATAGACTAAATGACAGTTGCATAGAGAGCATGGCGCCGAATTATTATAAAGTTGTCATTATATCTACAGTTTTAAAACCTTAGGCTAAGATTTATAAACAGATCTTTTATTACTCCGAGGTTTGAAGTACCTACCTATGTGTAGTACCTAGAAATATATACATATACATACTTATATGTTACACATGCCTACCATTCTTGTTTGATGTAAATGATAGCGTCCAACATCGTTTTCAGCAAAAAGTTTGCTTTATAAATCTTACCCTGAATTCCCATCATTTGTCATTGTAAAGGTCAGCACACATTATGTCGGATCGTGGCGGTATAGGCGGCCCTCGGCGCCCCATCAGTCTACGATAGTTCATGTAAAACACGTACGAGCGATTAGAGCCGATTTCTGTGCTGCGACCCGACATAATGTACGCCAACCATAAAGAGTCCCGTGGTGCGCCATGACCGCAAACATTCTGTCCACTCCAACAGCGATTGTAAACAAGTGTTTAGGTATTTATGTAACTACAATTAGGTGAATTTATTAGTAGTCAGTTAAACTGTATTTAAGTTTCGGTCCCGGTGACTTTTGTGGATGTGCCCCAATATTTCCGTGTTCCATTGTGATTTGTGCAGAGTAAACAGAAAGTAAATGGAAACTTTGGGACATAACCACTTTTGTGAGCACTTTATTGTAACGTTGTGGAACATATCATGGCGTCGGAACGATGCATTGCTCAACTTTAATTTGCATTTACTCAGAATGTCTGCACTTTTTTAGTTTTTATTATTTTAAAATTACAATAAAGGCTACGTACTAATTGTGAGTTTTCATTTTTCACCATCCATATCCAGCCATAATTTTTTAGCGAGCTGAAGTGGCAGTGGGCCGGCCATATTAGCCGTAGAACCGATGACCGTTGGGGAAAACGAGTTCTCGAGTGGAGACCGCGTCTCGGCAAACGGAGTGTAGGACGCCCTCAGGCAAGGTGGACTGATGATATACGCAAGATGGCTGGCAGAAGCTGGATGCGAGAAGCCGAAAACAGATCACAGTGGCGTGCAATTGGAGAGGCCTATGTCCAGCAGTGGACAAGTATGGGCTGATGATGATATCCAGTCAATATTTCGCTGAACGACCAGCACAGATATAGTGCATAGTACTACATAGAAAGTAGTACTATTATGTATTAAGGTGCAGCGCAGACGACACTTTTTGTGCCAACGAGTATGCGGAGCCCAAAAGCACACGACGCACAACTTAGATGATTCTGTCGGTAGATGTGTAAGGTCGTAGACGCTATGAAAATCGCTTAGAGATCGCGATGTATTGTTTTATAGTATGCACAAGTGTAAATACACATTACATCATACTTCATCCCACATTTTTCTTTTTAAATGTCTGTCATGATATTCTGCCCTTGAATTATCATACATTGCTGGTATGGTGCCATAGTACTCCCGGACGTTACGTCCATAACGCTGAGTGCATACTAAAGTGTAGGCCGTCTACGGCATATAATTCCATATTATAATTTCAGACTAAAAAGTGCGTCACAAACAGACTGTGGTCTGCGCTGCACCTAAGTTGTAGATTCCTAGGTACTTAATTTGAATGGGTCTCACTATTCCCATTACCCATTTTAATGGTAATACTGAGACTGCAGCTTTCAAATCAGTCTCACTATAACCATATGACAACTAGTTGTGTCAAAAATAATTAAAATAGCGCACGGCGGGTTTAGAGATAGTGAGAAATGTAGATCAGTATTGCCATCAATGGTTATTCTCAGTGATAGTGAGACCCACCACTTAATTTTAATTGGCATTGTTCACTAAAGTTTCGCTGCGTAATCATGCTTATTTATAACTGTAGTTTAGGTAAGCAGTGCCGTGTCGTTTAGCCGTGTGGTGACGGAAAATAGAATACATGTCTCACCACCCCAGTCCAACTTTACCCGTCGTGGGGGTCTTAAGAGGCGACCAAGCGAGCTCTACAGAGAAGTGACAGGCGCTCTCTGCGAGTTTAGCCAAAACACCACTGCGAACCAAAATCCAAGCGTAGCGATTATTGGCATTTCCCCCCAAATGACGGAAATCATTGGAGGAGGCCCTCGTCCAGCAATGGAGGTCATGTGGCTGATGATGAGGTAAGTTCGGAAGATGTGTGGATGGATGGAGAAATTATTCCATGCCTTCCAACTGATTGGGATGGCCACGACCCTCCTCCATCCCATGCCCTGCCTGCATGAAGGGCATCCAGACAAAACTTTGGGCCGATCGTCGCGCGCACGCTACTGCGTCTTTAATATTTACCCACTTCAAAACAAAACAAATTACGTGCCACATATTACAACATACCTAATAAATTAAAATCATTAATGACTCTGATAAGACAATGTAAAAAATAGAAACAACACATGTTCAATGCTTACCTTTATTGCCATTTCTTAAATCACATGGAAGAAACAATAATTAAATCTGTGTTAAAATAAGATACTCAAAATACTTATTCGTAAAAATTAAATAATTTTACTAAATAACAATACGAAGCAGATAGCCTTGCCGTGTAGCGTTACTTCACCTACCGCTAGTTAATTTATTAATAACAAATCCTCATTGATGTACATTACAACGTTTTGTTAGCAAACGAGTTCATAGGTAAAACACTAGGGACCTCGCCATTAAACGCGGCATAACTATTCCGAAGTTATACAAAGCTCACAGCAACTTGTCAGTCGTATACGAGTTCACTACAACTGTCACAACATTGGTTAAGTTACACCACGTTCATTGGTAAAGGTGTAAGTATAACATAAGGGTCGTCAAAGTATCTACACATTTTGAACACATAACATGTTATATTTATGATTCACAATCATCAAAAATCATAACTAAATGAACAGCGATGCTTCAATAATGTAAACATACATATTATGTAATAGTTAAATAAATATAGTTTATTTGTGATTATTTACCTTGTCGCGTGGCTCGCGTGTGACATGTTGCTAAAGAATTTTAAGTAGTATTTTTTTCTCATAATTTTTTCCTATTCAGTACATAGCTATAACTCTACCTAAAATTCATAATTGTAATAATAGATAATTGTAACATAATGAGGTTGGTACGCTGACGTGCTGAAAATTTATAAAGAACAAAACAAAAAAGGTATTCAAAAATTAACAAACAAACATACGGTACAAATTCAACATAATATTGCAGCATCTACGCGCAAGCTGATGAGAAACCTCACAATCCTTATCGAACTACAGTCCACCACCGCTCTTAGAGGCTAAACGACGTTTTGTACTTAAATGAACTAGGTACCGGCAAGAATGATTTGTAGACAGAACTTTGCAAATAGTATGTATAGCATCTAGCATTCACAATAATATGATTCTGGACGAAGTTTTATAGACATGTCGATTTCCTTATGCGTACTTAGTTAAACTAAATTGTAACAGTAACATTTGAGAAGCAACGCAGTTGATATCACATGAAGGGAGATCCCATCATCAGTCAGAAATGCTCGCTGTATGTCACCGAGTATGGGACACAGCACACATGCCAACTCAGAAAATCGTCGTATTGACACGATGTCGAGTAGCATTGCGCGGCGATTACGTTAGGATTTCGATTTGTTTATTTTGTACTAGATTTTCCCCGTAAGTAGAAAACGCTCTGAGCGATAAGGTCGCCTTTTGCAATCATACTGTCTAATTTACATTTGTGATGAACTGTGTGCAATTTATTCATTAAAATAATACTAAACGACTCGGAGTTTATACAGACACGACCCCTTTCATAGTTTCTAATATGTGTGCTATGACCCCAATACAGTACCGTTTCTCAGATACATGCGACCGTCAGCACATTAAATAGAATTAAGCTTGTTTAAATTAACTATAGGTAAATTCAAATTGGACGGATCAATACAGCGTAAGCGCAAATAAGGAGAAACGTGATACATTCACAATATACATATATCGATCTATAGAACGTTTAAGACCATTTTGATAGAAGAGACACAAGAGTATTGCAAGATACAGTTCATGGAAACATTTGAACGACGCACCTGTAGGGCCAATTTTGCCACATTTTGCCCCGTAAACATTTACAAACTGTACAGTCTGAAAGTCTTCAAGTCGCGGGTGAAGAAAAGTGTGCCAGACCACATCGCTGTTTAACATCAGGCAGGATGTTGGTCAAACGCTTGTTCATTGTGTTAAAAAAAATGTCAAACTAGACTCCATTTTTTTCCTACTTAAGTCTGATACGTCGCCAAAAGATTATCTTTTAATTATGGACTACTTACTGGCCGCTACTCCAAGGGCGAAATCAGATATTCAAATACCGACATGGCTTCAAGAATTTACTGATATTCTTGCTAAACACCTACTGTTCTATCGAATAGTTGTCTAGTTATGCCATATCAAGAAAAAAATCTTAAGTTGATCTTAAGCACTGTTTTCATTTAATCTCAATATTATATAAATCATTGTATATTACATTAAGTCCCAGTGACAATACAAGCACTTCTGACGTTTACTTTTCGACGGTGCATTGAAATATATGTATGTATTTAAGAAAAAATAAACACAAATATGTTACGATATCATCAATCCGTAATGTTTCGCAAGATCAGAACACAAAGGATGCCATCGACATTATAATATTTGTATAATAATATCTAATGAATGTCACAGTTGCTAAAAACTAGGCTTAAACGATGACCATGTTTATTATGCTAAGAATTACGATCGGAAAGCTGCGGTGAGGGCCGGGCGCCAGTACGCGCCGCTCCGTCGCATACAAACGACAAAAAGAAAACATTTCCAACGTCATTATACACAATGAAAAAAAAAGTTACAAATATAATATTAATAAACGTAATCGAAAGCAAAATGCGAACATCAACATTATAAACTAATCTTCTCACAAAATTGTTCCCGCGGACATTGCAACAGGTTGCTCGGGTTCCGTGCACGTTACGCCGCCTATATTTTCATTTAATTACCCGACATAGTTCACATTTCCATAAAAATACTTGTTCGTTGACAACTTGGTTGATCAAACGGTGTATTATAATAACCACATAGCAACGGAGTTAGTAGTGACCGATACCGCGATATGTTCACTCCAGACCGATACAAAACTAACATTCTTTATGTAGTATAGTAGGTACCTAAATCTTATGAATTAATGTTGAGAGGGCGCCACTACTATGTCCCGACCATGGAATTAAAAACCCATCGATAGACAACCAGGGACCTGTTTCATAAACGCGACAATTGTCATTATTACCATGACAATTCGGTATACATTGCGGTGACGGAACGAAATTAACGTTTAACATAAAATGAGTAATAATTATTATCACGTTTATGAAATAGGAGCCAGATCGCAGGCCGCAATGTATGTAGGTAGAGTAAGCAGCGCCTCTAGTGAGAAGGTCGCGCAACTAGGTCTCTTTCCATACTTTAGTTACACTATAGGATCGGCCGTCGATCAAACGAGCTAATTATTCATAGTGGGGGCTTAATGTTCGTGTAATGTACATGGGGCGAGGGCGGGCGGAGTCCGTCGGTGCTTCACTTCTTCGTGGGCGTCCCGCGCTGTGTGAGGCCCTCGAACCTCTTGAACGTGTAGTTGATGAACACCCAGTCTTTGTAGGCCACCTCACCGTCCTGCGGGGTGGGTGCGGCTGCTGCAAACAATTTGCTCAGTTAGTTAACTTGTATTAGCATTGGAGACAGAACGGATAATGGCCAATCTCGATCACTTTACTCTTAAACCAAAAATGAAGTTGAAAAATGCAAATGTGTAAAGAATCATCATCAATCAATCGTCTCGTGTACATTTACATTGGTTTTGAATTCTCGAGTCCAAATCAGAGGGAAATTCTAACTATCAGTCGCTTTTGAATTAATATATGCATTCTTGTATATAAAAAATAATCTTTTTTATAAGCTAAACTTGTAATTTTGCTTTTGTTTTATAAAAACAGTGCGAATAAGATCTTTTGGCGTGTGAATAAAAAAGTTTGAAATCCAGTTTAAATCTTCCGAGCCTTGTATTGATTTGTATAACCCTGCATAAATTTCGCTAAAAAAGGGATTCTTTAAAATAAATTAAATAAGGGGTCAGCATACAGCGCTCCAAAAAGGATACAAGGAACAAGACGAGTAAGTATAATGTCATTTGTTGAAACAAGTCGAGTCGCAAGAATCGTGAGATAACATCGTAGACCACATTGCTGCTTAACATTAGGCAGGATGGTGGTCAAACGCACGTGTTCTTAATGATAAAGAAAAAATAACAACCAATCAGAGTTCGTATTTACTCTATGTCTGTCTTGACGAGCGTTTTTGTATTAAGCAGTCACATGGCAAAACATGCTTGTCGGATTGTCTGTATAGACTAGATGAAAGGTATTATAAACGCAATACTGACGTATTTCGAGCTTGACGTCGGGGAAGTCGTCGAAGTTGGAGGTGTCGTCGATGGAGCGCACCTCGACGCAGATGGCGGCGGGCCGCTCGCGCACGTGCGACCAGTCCACGCCACGGAAGAACGCCACAGACTTCACGTCGTCTATACCGCGACCGGAGCCCAATCTGTTCGATAACAATAAAAATATTTGTCGCATAGAAATTTAGCTTTCTCTTAATAACATACATACAACACAAAACAAATACGGAGGTGAGACGCATCGTTCCTTCCATTTCATACTACGAGAATGACACCACTCTGGTCATGTTACAATATTGTCATGTACAAACGAATACTTTAATACTTTATTTTTGAGCTGTATAGTATAGCTCAAGTTATATTGTCAAGTGTTTGTCAAATACGACTTAGCTAGTGGAACTTGACCTGAGTGGTGTAGTTCTACCGGTGTCAAATGGAACGGATGAGAGATTGTAGACACTATTACCAAAATGTTTTTTTATTGACAATCTTAGTATTGACATTCTTATATTACTCAGGGATTATGTAGCATTCTAATAGTGAAAGAATTATCGAAATCCGTCCTACCGACATTTAGTATCATATCAGTGCGCGTTTCCTTTAAAAAATGAAATGTTTACAGTTTGAAAATTCCCCATTTCTTCCTCTTTATAATATTGGCGTAGATATGAATAAGTCACCTGCGATCAGGCTCGGAACAGAAGCGCAGTATGGTGTCGCGCGCCTCCTCGCTGATGGGTATCTCCGGCGGGAACGTGAGCGACTCCCGCCACGACATCACCTTGCGATACGTCTCCTGAGGCGACTCCGAACAGAACGGCGGGTAACCGATCAGCATTTCGTACCTGTTGAATACATTCAATTACTCAAATTTGTCTGAGGCCAACGTTTCAACAATAGACACACAAATTAAATGAACTATCATAAAGCTCTCGACCTTGAGGCAACCAACTGTATTGCGCAACCGGAGATCGCCTCAAATATCTGGAGCAGATTATCGATTGGATCGAAAAATTCGACACGTATTCGTTCCTACTTCTGTCATCACATTAGGCATACAAACTATATATACATAATATCCATTTCGCTCATTTACTGCAACAACGCGATATTTCACAATATTTTGTTATTGTGAAAAGAATCCTTAGTAATAGTAATAAGCTTGTTATTTCAACTGCTAGTTCCTCGAACGGCCGCATTCTATAAATGCCAAACCTTCGTTCGGATCGTGCATTGATTTCTTTTTTTCAGCTAATTCACTGTGTTCCACTAAGTTGATCGCAGTCATATTCCAAAATGAACTTACTAACAGGGCAAAAAGCACTAATGGCATATATGTATATAACACTCGCACCGCGCATAGCATCGCAGGAATGGTAAGACGGTGTATTGACTATATATCGGCATAGGCTCACTGCGATCCAAGTTGTTTGGCAAATGTTGAGACGTGTAACCTAACCCATCTATATATATACGTAGTATAAAACAAAGTTGTCTCCCGCTATCTATCCCTATGTATGTTCTTAGTTCTTTAAAAACTACGGAATGGAATTTCACGCGGTTTTCTTTAATAGACCTGTGATAAATGAGGAAGGTTGGATAATACCAGGGAAACACTGTAATTGGCAAAACAACGTTTGTCGGGTCAGCTAATAATATGATGAGTGACGTGACTGGTATATGTACGCCATACACACATAACATAAAACCCACAATTCATATCAGTCCACAGACGTCCAGTGCTGGACATAGGCCCCCACAAGGGAGTGCTACCACATAAAACCCACCAATGACAATATTTGTATACTTGTGAGTTTAAACGCAAGAGCAGAACTGTTTTTTTTTTAAACTTCGCCATAATACAAAATTCTATTGAAAAAATTAACATTTAAAATGCTTAAAGAAATAGAAGATATCGCATTGAGTTAATAAATACGTCCGGAACACTGCGCGCTCCTCTGCCTACCGAGAGCATAAGTGTATATCTGTGTGTGTTGGAGACAACACATTTGTCGGTTTTACCGAATTACGACTGCAGCGGGTCACATTAGGATGTGACGACACAGTGGTGCGGGCGGGGACACCTCGGTATTCCACGTCGCCACGGCCGCCACTGCTCTTCTACCCACTGACAGTACCACTTTCATTACACTGTATCTCTGCCAATTGTTAATTTTCACAAACAGTCCACTTCTTTTATTTATTCACCCACTGAGCTAACAGTATGATTTTTGCGAAAAATACTTAGAACACCAGAAACATCGGTTTATCTGTTTACAGCCAAGATGGCAACACATAAAAATATTCGCGCGTGACACGTGTTCTACTGAAAGAACGTGCACTGAACATACATAATGTACACACACACACACATAAACTCACGTCCATACCACTATGAGTGATGAGAAAATACTTTTGGAGAGTTAATTGTACCACCGCCTCGAAAATAAAGCAATAGCACTGTGACTGGCCGTTATGAGGCGATTAGTGTCAACGAATCGCAGAGCGTATATATCGCACAGTTAGAACAATAGTGACACAAAATAAATTGTGTCATTTTACGAAATTGGACCTTAACATAAAAGATACAAAACTTAAATTACAAAATCGGCATGTTTCGTATTGGTTGCTTTTTATTCTAACTATGCGATATGTTCTGTCATTTCTATCTTGGACCGCTTTGCTAGGAGGGTAGTATGACAATACATTGTGTAAACGAACAAACTGTAAGGGTTCTGGTGATAAGTGGCATACAATAAAAAACTAGGAGACACGTCAAACCAACCTAATATTACATTACCTACTACGCTACCTACTTGATAATTAATACCATTATGTCTGCATCTTTGACAAGCTTGGCAAGAAGGGAATAAGTATAAAATTCCTTGTTATACCTGAGTTTACCTACTCACAATGTTTTGATTTAATCACTAGATTGCACTAGTAACGCTATTGTTTCTTTATAATACCATTCAAATAGACGCATAGCAAGTTCATATAATATGATTCAATAATAGTAAATGGATGCTGCAAAGAGCATGTATATTATTTTTATACGCTTAAAGGCAGGTGAATATTTTTAATTCGCATTGTTACGTAATTCGCCTGCTGTGCCTGTGCCTTGCGGTTCTATTACTCCTCCTCCCTGGCGACCTGGCCCTTGTCGTAAATGTTTGAAGCAATGAATAATACTCTTCTTGCACATATCATGTTACAAATTAATCAAATTCTAATGGTAATATTGCAAAAGGCGAGCCTTGTCGTTCAGAGCGATTTCTTCGAGGTGACGAAATTTATATACACACATCAAAAGTGTCCAGGAATCAAGAACATTTTTAGGTCTAAAAAAAATCTAATTTATTTAAATCAAATCTAATCTCTAGATTCGTCTCCTATCTAATTCCCCATGCCTGTATCAATGACTTATCATCACATTTTGAATAAATTATGAATTATGTCAGTTTTTGTAAAATATTTTCTTGATTGCCATCTTCTAAAATGTACTTGATCCCTAGACACTTTTGATGTGTGTAGTTCTGGTCTATCCTTAATGCCACCGACCCAAACAGGAGTTGAACTGGTGCAAAAGAAAGTGGTATAATCTCCAGGTTTGCAGAACAGCTTTATGTCGCCACAGCTCTTAGTAAAAGGCTCGATGTTTTTTTTACATACAATTGCGCTGTGCCAATGCGAAAATGAGAAATCGATTAAATTCGTAAATGTTTTCGTTATTTGTAATAGTTCTAATTTACATTTTAAGTTCAGTTTCAATCGCAAAGCTTCGCGCGTGCACTTTAATACATTGTCAACTTTCCAGATAAACGTAAAATATTTAAAAATTAGAGTTTGTAGAAAGTTCACTGTCACATTTTATCAAGTTCACCTTTTAGATACATGAAGACATATTTTGCTCTCGACTCTTATCCCAGTAGGCAGAGACAGAAACAGTACACAGAAAACTAAATGTAGGGTTTTTGCGATATGGGACATTTCTACGCCGCTCTACATATCACATATGATTCGCAGTGCATTCAATTAACCAAAGGTCGTAGCTTATCTCTTTATAATATACACAATCAGACTATGAGGAATTGGGTACATACATAAGGCACTGAAGGGCCTAATGTTTGTTCGTGCAAATGGTAGTTGAAACTTTTAACCAATCACAAAAGTTTTTTATCACTTGACACTGGCGCCATTAGTTCCACATCCTCCCACTATTACATTGGTCTGTTTAAAACTTATATAGTATCTGCAGTACACTTACATTATAACTCCCAGTGACCACCAGTCCGCCTGCGGTCCGTATCCGGTCTGCAGGAACACTTCTGGCGCAATATAGTCGGGTGTGCCCACAGTGGAGTAGGCGAGAGCACGTCGGTTCCTCTTCCACGACTCCGCACGCCTCTTTGAGTCCATCGCCGACGATGACGTCGAAACTGCGCGGGGCAATCATAGGACTATCAGCTTTAGTGCATTCAGTTATCAAAGAAAATCGAAGCGTTTTCGTTAAGCAAAGCGAGTTAGACAGAGATATTACAAAACTTGGTCCGTATTTAGTCCGTGGCTTATTTACATTACGTTCAATTGTTTGACAATGCTATCTCACTGCCATCTAAATGGTTATGTTTATCATAGATTGCTGCTTGTTGTCACGCAATAACAACTGTACAAACGGTAGTACCAGCGATGGACTGCAAACGACACCACCGAGAGATCATTGTGATTAGTAAAGACCATTGTAAAAGTACTTAATTACTCTAGTATTGACTTTAGTATGGCTGTTATGACAGACATGCAGGTATACCAGATTTATGCCAGAACCAGATACACACTGTTAATAAGGCCAACTTTAAAATCTACAATTATGTATTTTTTTAAAACTGATAGCTATTATATTTTTAATCGTTTTCTTTACTGAATGTGACCAAGAAAATCAGTGATAACGTAGGGTAAGGGATGATAATAATAAAATTGTACATCGAACAATTAATACATAAGTGTATGTGGAAATGAGTTAAAAGTAATCAAATAATAGGAAAAGTGACATATAAGCAGCAGCGAAATAAAAATGCGATAAAGCTATTCGAGTCTAGATGAAAAAACGCCATACGACACTGAACTTTCAGCCTTTAGACTTGTGTCGATCAAATTAAATGAATTTACGTTTTGGCTTCTGCATCCAAACACGACAGAGCAAAAAGGCGTAAAAATAGACAAAATAAAAAATGAGTCGATCCATACATCTGAACTCACTGAAGTCGGAGGGAGTGGCCCGCGACAGGTCACGGTAGAAGTCCGTGCGGTGCGATTTCTTCAGACCCGTGCACAGGCCAAAGTCACTCAGCTTGATGTGCCCGCGGGCGTCTAGCAGCAGATTGTCTGGCTTTATGTCCCTGGAATAATGTATTTTAATGTCAGCCAGAATATTAATTAGACGGGTGGCGTATCACATGTGCAAATATTTAACCTGAAAAACGGTTTTAAGATGATTGCGCTATCCTTTATTTTAACCGCTATTTCTAGATAAAATTTTAGTTAGTATAGAGATACCTTCACCCTTTTTCTCCCTTGAATTAATTAGTGATAATGGACACAATTTTTATACTAATAACGGCAAACGAACCTATGAATAAATCCTAGTTTGTGTATGCTGTCAATAGCTAGGGCCGTCTCGGCGACGTAGAACTGCGCGCACTCCTCGCTCAGCGTGTCCTTTTTCATGAGGAGCGTCATCATGTCGCCGCCCGGCAGGAACTCCATTATGAGATACAGATTCATGGGGTCCTGGAAGCTGTAGTACATCTTCACCACCCACTGGTGGTCCGCTTCAACAAGGATGTCGCGCTCGGCACGCACGTGCGCCACCTGGTGGCGGAAAAACGTCACATCTGATTATACAAGATTCAAAATATACCTAGGAAATTTCACATTCTATTATTATAATAATGTTTTAGTCCTGATGAAACTTAATCTTTATTGCAAAAATGTAAAAACCAATAGTTTGTACTATACCTATAATAGAGACAGAGTTCTTTAATGTATTGGCAAAAACAAGAGAGAATGTATGAATCAAGCGTAAGGCATTTGTCATGACAGAGCCTATTTGGGGACTGATTAAATATGTAAAAAAATAACTGACAAAAACCTAAATAAAATGGGACTCGCCTGTTCTTTCTCCAACATATCAGCTTTTCTTAGGATTTTCATCGCGTACACGTGACCAGTGTCCTTCTTTTGTACTAATCTTACTTCGCCGAAAGCACCTCTTCCAATTACCTGAGCAAAAAAACAGTAATTGAGTTTCATTAAAAATAAGTAAATACAATGGAAAAAGGAATTAGCGACTCAAATGAAAACAAAGTTCATTGGCAAACCTTGAGCGGTTCAAAGTCTTCGACCCCTAACCGTGAACGCTTCAGTCTGAGAAATTCTGTCTCCTTCTGTGCATGTTGCTGTCTCTTCTCCTGCTTTTGAGTCTCTGAAAGACTGTCGTCTTTAAGCGACTCCTCCAACTTTTCCAACCTGTAACCAATTTACACGAGTTAACATATGTCCCGTCTAAGCAATGATGTCTTTTGCACTTCTGTCAAATAAAGGTGTACGATTCAGGGAGATTCGTTAACCCACACGCCCACACACACGTTGGTATAATATGAAAGGGTATGTAGGCGTGCGTAAACATTGAAATAGCATTCTGAAGCCAGCATGTGAGCTCAGAAGAACCTAATGACAAATATCGAGATGAAAGAATGGGTATGGGAAAACGAACGTACGAATACGCATTAGTTCATGAAATCAAGCACCGCAAAGACTCTGCAACTCGAGTAGGATTCACTAAAAAGGATTATTAAAAGTACACACCTTTGCTTCCTCTCATAATGCTGTGTAATGAGATTGGTGTAGAAGTTCTCTAGAGTGACCTTGGCTTTTGTGGCCTTGTCCAAGGTGTGACCACTGAACCGGTTGTTGTCCGTGGCCGTCATGTCCAGCACCCCTGAAAAAATACAAAGATGTTCTTACAATAATACATGGATAAAAAATGTGTAGACTCAACAAACATTATGAACGCGGAAATTGGGACCTTGTAGGTTTCACGGAAGAAAATATATTTTGCGGACCCGATTTTGACTAAACTTCTTCTCTCTCTTCATTATTTCCATATCCCATATATATGGGCTGATTATGGATATTCAATATGGGATATAACACGGGTAAAAACGAGGCTCACTAGTTTTGCAAAACAGATATAATGTTATAGAAAGTGAGCGTACATGAGCAGTGTACACCAGACCTAAGCGTCGAATGTGCCAGTTGCTATATTTGCCATAATATTTTTAAACTGAAAATCGTCGAGCTATCTCTTAATCCCACTTTAAGTACAAGAGTGGTTACAACAGTTAACTTGTCTAAATAAGTACATCAGTCACTCTGTAATGTTCAATTATAAATGTATTCTAAGTATGTATGTGTAGGAATGTCGTATATGTATAAAACTAATTTAATAAATGAAAAGACAACCAAATGATCTATCATAAAATAATGAGCCTAGACAAAATCATTCAATAAAATCTGTGTCTGCATACTACATACGCTCTTGTTTATGCAATAAATAAAACATATCGGATGGGAGTGATTCATAACGATATCCATGATAAGAACTATGGTGATAAGGATAAAACAGGTGAAGATAATTCTGTTCGCGTAATCTTTACACTTCTCTTTCACACTAATGTCTCAATTGCTTTAAGACCTAAAGAGTGTTTAATGTAAAAAAGGACAGCGATAGACAATAAGAGATGTTTCAATTTCATCGTAATTTGAGCTACTTCTATGGGTATGCAATTTACTCGAGAGCCAGGTATGCAAGGTGGAGAGTTAAACCGACATAGGGAGTGACATATTTGAGGTTAACATGATTGAGATAATGTTACGATTACTAAAAAGGAATCTTACAAATTGCTTGCATGCTCTTTCTGTTAAATTGTTTACCAATAATTCAATTACAAAGGAATTATGAAGCGATAGGATAGCAACTGCCACTAATATCATTACAATTTGTCCCTTATAACCCGATTGTGTTAGTAAATATATAGACCAAGTGCTTTATACGGCTTTATAAGCTTCTGCCCCCTCTAGTGATTAGGTATGTATCTACTTGTTGTACCTATGTACTAGATGTAGTTACTCCGAAGGTATTACCAGTCGTCTATACCGTACACTCCGGCCCACACGCAACGTGCGTCAACATCTACAATCATATACTAGCTAAGAATATTATAACAACTATAATAGAGACCCAAACTGCCAGCTGAAACAATATTTAATACAAAACATCGTATTACACTGTACAAGAATTCTTACAAGACTAGTCTAACCAGTCAATCTGTTATTAGTCTCAATATTAAATGTCTATGACGTTCGTTAATTATAATTCTATTTAAGTTTTAAGTACCTAGACCTACCCACATAATTAATTTTAAGTAAATGTAAAATTGTTATACCCTTACATGTACGGTTACATATGAATAAACATATGAATATGAATAATCCGTTAAGTAGTTATTTTGCGTGAAAGAGTGACAAATTCCAACCAAACTTCCATCCGAACTTTCGCGTTTATATTAGTAGGATTTGTATGACAACGAACCAAATGTTGTATTTTTTTTAATGTTCTAAACTACTATTTTCTTATTCAAGAACAGTTTCACCATAAAAATCTTATACTGTTTTAGTTGTAGTGAGATAACGGTGGTTACGATCAGTGTACCTACCTAACTTACCCACAAAATCCAAGCACTAACAAATTCGGTGAAAGTATGCGAAGGCTAGACCACAAGAAATGACGTCATAGGCAAAACAAAAAAAGAACACCGCAAACCAACGATCGCGATGCAACGTGGGATTAAAAAAATACTAACTGATGACTTTGCTATCTACAAACAATGAGAATAGAATAAAAAATTGTTTACATAAGGTAATACAAATGAGACTACAAACACGTACACACAATACACAAGAAATGTTACAGTGAAAATAAATATCTTAGTTTGATTATTGCCAAACACAGCAGTACTACATACTATATAAGTACTAATAGCTCACAGACTAAGCAGACTTACATTTTCTTCACCTGTTGTGAGCCTAAATAAGTTTTTCTAGCTTTTTTAGTAGCGTACCTACCTCTTATGAGTTAATTTAATTCCGGCTTTCGTCTATTATTTTTATTCTAAATGTTATATCAAACAAAGACCTAAATAATATGCTTATTAGTAATCCACACCTAAGTGTTTCATTAAAAACTACATGCGACAGATGTTATTATTTTACTATTCTTCGGACAGGTGATCGATTATTGTGCCCCCCCCCCCACAACGAACAGGGTGGAAACAATTCCGTATCGACCGTATCCCCGATCCCCCCCCCCTTCAACCTAGGACCAAATTAAAGAGGACGTGTCGCATTTTAATTAATGTTCAACGTAATTTCAGTTTAAAGCCAAGAGTTTTCTTTCACGACAACTGAGCTGCGATTGGGCGACAAATTGTTGCATTTTGAGCATAGGCATTGATTGATATGACGCGAAATGTTCATAATTGTTAGCCTACAATAAATTGGCACTTTGTCATTGTTTAAATAGGTTAATTTACTTAATTGATTATTACCTTAAAAACCTATTAACTTTAACCATATCACATCTAAGTACATAATTAAGATATTTTCCGCCGATTACAAAATCTCTTATAGTACAGTAAAGACAACGTTATTGGTATCGAAGTCGCAGTACAATTTATAGATCTGTTTACAATAAGTAGACTAATCGACTTATGACGGTGTAAAGTACATTACGTTACGTGTAGCAACTTGGAAGACAAATACATTCTTGTATCACCTACGTTTACTACACGAAGACATTTCATAGCCGACCATTGTGGAAAAGAGGCGACAAAAGGAGACGTGGGAAGCAAGTGCTTTTCAAATTTAAAAGCTATAAGATTGTTTTTTTAAAAATACATACCATTAATGTTTTTGTCCTTAGCGTTGAATAAATTCGAAAAGAAATGCTAAGTCGTTATTTGTATACTCTGTACTAGGAAGAAGGTACCTGGACCTATAGGACAAATTTAATTACGGCATTATGTTCGTCTTGTATGGTACGAATGGCCTTTATAAAGTCTAAGGTGTTGATAGGAACGATCACATCATGGTACGGTGCAAAAAATACGTGTAGTTTTGTAGTTTAGTTACGAAAATCATACTGAATTTTATGAGGTAAATTCCACTTAAGAATATAAACTTCTTGACTTATCTACCTATGATAATTAGAAACTTTCTAAGTATAAAGAAGAGATGCTCAGAATAGATAACATTACATCAAGACAAAAACAAATACGGCTCGTATTTGTACGCCGTTCTTTACTCCATGAGTATGTTTAACGAAGTCACTGACACGTAGTGCCTCTGAAGTAATTGTTCGATCCTAACTCGTCTGCTTAGATGCGTGGCCTAAACAAACATGACAAAATATTATGTGAGGAAAAACCTACAGTAACTACTTCGCCCACTGTATCCTGACCTATTTTACTGAATACCGCACACTGGTTACGGGCCCAGATAATCATTCAAAACGTGTTTATCTCTGCTTGCCTACGTGTTATGGCATAGCAACCTTGAGGGAACATTAGCGGCCCACTAATGAGGCAATGTACCTGTTTTGTTTCAGCTACTAAATCGTCAGATACAAACAGAATTGTACATAATATACCTAGGTTTGTATTCGTAGTTACATAGTTGCACCATTCATACTATGTTTTTTTACTCAAAATGTGCAAATCTTGGCTGAAAAACGTGCATCTACATCGGGGTTGCCAACTTCCACTTAAAAACAAAATTATGAAATAGTATCCGAAGGAGGAAAAACTAAAACGTCCATATTAAAACTAATTCAGATTACAGTACCTTCGCTGAAAATGTCAGTAAATCGACATTTTCAATAGGCTGAAATTCAATATTCATGACATGGGTTGAAGAATGGATATGTTATTTTTTTCATTAAAGCCTTAGTAGGTTTTCTAGTATGCTTTTAGTTTTAATTATATTGTCGAGCCGTTATAAAGCTACATCAATACATAGTACAAAACAAAACCACATCCCGCTGTCTGTCCCTAAGTATGCTTAGATCTTTAAAACTTCGCAACGGATTTCGGTGCGGTTTTCCTTAGTAGATAGTGATTCTTGAGGAAGGTTTACATGTATGATACATGCCTATAATAACAGAGAAACATTGTTGATAATGTATATTGGCAACATAATGTTTACCGGGTCAGCTAGTTGTTAGTAAAGAAAGGAGTCCATGATTTACAACTAAAAAAATCTTAACACTGACACGAGAACAAATATTTAATTAAACAAGGTGGCAGGTAAAATCAAACAGCTGCAAATAAATAGAAATATTGATCTATCTATTCACAAACAAACACGACAATGACCAAAATAGTGATGTCAGTGAATGCGGCGTGACGCCATGGTTGTCGTCACGCCGTTTATTATAAATCACTACGCCCCGCGCTTACTTGTCTGGAAATTCCTTAAATATCGATGTCGCAAGGTGCACTTACACACACTACGACATGGTTCTATAATAACGACAAACTAACGCCCCGTGTATCTACATACAACATATACATTATATTGTATGTGTGCCCTGAACTCTGTACGGAAATTTCGTCATCGTTATTAATAATAATTTTAGTTATAATATGCTAGTAGAGGCTACGCGATTTCATCGGCTTATTAAGATATTTTCAGTTTTTCCACTTCGGGTTACATTATTGAGTTTAAAAAAAAATACCTAATGAGTCCCTTTTTTAAGTATATAATGTAGCACCAGTGGATAGTGTAGGTACGTATTATACTAGTATACTGTAGATAATAATATGCAGCCATAAAAAATAATAACGATGACAATATTCATGTTATTGCCGGTTCCATTTCAGCACCCTTGTGCAAATGCAATTTATATCTAACATGAAAGTTATATAATATTTGACCCAAATAGTTCTAATACGTATTTAGTTTACGCTCGCCAGTTTCACACTTATCGATTAATCCCTATATCAATGTTAAACTGGTAAAAATGCTCAAGTTTAGCTCGACTTTAAAAAAGGAGGTTCTCGATCCGACGCCATTTTTTGTTTGCGCTTTATTGCACGTACGTAAATAAAAACCAATATAATGACATCAAGGTTGTAAACAATAATCTCACGTGTAGGAGACTTGGGATGATTTAACAAATGATCATGATCCATACTCTACAAAGTATTTTAAAGGAACAATGTCCCACAGGCAGTTCCCGACTGTATCACCTACATTATATATGAGAGTTATGAAATAATACCAGATCTGAAATCTGGCAGGCGGCCATAACGCGGATGCGACGTCATAAGCGCGCTGATACTAAACAAACATGACCTCATGTCGATATTGACATAATGAATGTGTTGATCCCCCCACATCTAGGCTAAGATAATGATCCTGCGCATGCCCCTATACTGTATACGTAGGTACACTATACGGCAATAGAAAAATCATTTGTTCACAAAAAAGTAAATTAGTAACAATAAAAATGAACCTACCTAATTAATAAACAGTATAAAACAAACTCGTACTCCGCTGTCTGTCCCTATTTATGCTTATATTATTAAAACGGATTTTGATGCGGTTTTATTTATTAGATAAGAGTGATTCTTGAGGAAGGTTTACAAGTATAAAAGGATATAGACATAGATTATAACAGATTATTTTTATGTTATTTTTTTATTGACAATCAAATCCTCTATTTCAATTATAAAAAATTCATGCACCTATGTAATTCCTGAGCTATATGGACGCATTTAGCTAGCAGCAAGCAGCCTTGAAAGGTTAGAGTTCTGTCCCTCTAATCCCCTCCCCCCTCCCGTCTCTTGTTTATTAACCTTGTGAATCAACAGTGGACTAGTACAATGCTGCCCTCCCCTAGGCCCGTGGGCCTTAGTCAACAAAAATTGAGTAGCCCATAATGGGGTTTAATCATAATACATTCCTCATATTTACTTAAGTGAAGTATAATATGTGGTGGTTAGGTTATATGTGGTAGTTAGGTTTATATAAGAGAAAAACAGACGAGAATAGGAACACAAAGTGGTGACTTTGAGTGGCCACTTTTGTACCTTAATTATTCCCGACATGCTTCATATCTTTAATATTAAATTTAATAGCTAAATTTGTTGCTAAGAACAAAACTCGAGAATAGCTTGGAATTTCTCAAATTCTTTGTTTGTTGTTTTTATGAATGTTAAAGAGAAGGCCCTTATGAAAAAAAAGAAAGAAAATTGTATGGAAACTTATACTAATTAAAGACAGCTACCATAGCTACAAATGCATGTAAGTATACATTTTTTTGTTCAAAAAGGAATCAGCAACAAATTTTCACCTTTGAACCTTTATTTGCCCAAATGCTTTCTGATAGCACCTGTCACAGCTATGAGCATAAAGGTATGTTCTTGGCTCACTGTCAGATCATTGATTTATCTTATTTATTTTACTACAAGTACTGTTAAATAATTTAATGTGCATTAATCAATATTTAACAGGAAATGATGCAGAACAATGTGCGGAAACCGCACTGAGAAACACAGCTCTTAACCTAATTTTGAAAAAAATAATTCAAAAACACAAAAACAAAATAACTTATAATCCTTGTGAACATTTGTGTGCAAGGATTAGTATTCCACTTTGTTTATAGAATAAAATTTTGTGCAACAAGTGGAACATAGTTGAAACTAAAGGTTGGTTACTTCCCATCAGTCATAAATCACTTTTTCTCACTAATGTTATGATGTATCCTTTATGATGCATCATTAGTAAGAAATTATAATTCTTAAAATTTCACCACAGCACTTTTCTTTGTTTATGCTTCATCGTGAAGTCACAAAGGATAAACTAGTACTCTATAGGTGGAAAAGACTAAAAAGTTTACTTGGTGTCTGAATCTAAATACTTTTAACACATCTTTCCTATGACAATTGATGATTGATGCAAGGTTCTTATTCATTGGTAAACCTTATATATTCCATTGAATTTATAATGTAGAATTTACAATGCCTGCTTGATGCAGGACAGATATTATCCTGTTTTAACTATGAAGGTTTAGATATCAATTAAGTAATTTTTTTTCACACAATTATTCTTCCATAAGAACCTTCTCCTAACTATACCAAAATCAATTGTGCTGTTCATGCATGATGCAGTGATAAACGAAAATAGGGATTAATTCAAAAACTTATTGTAAAAGGTTACTGACCTGGAGGCTGGGGTGCTGGAGCTGGTGTGTCTGGGGCCACCGTAGTGCCCACGGTGCTCTTCCCCCAAGACACGGCTCACTCTAACATAAATTGAAATTGTACTGTAATTTTTGTTAACAATTTACTTTAGTCTTTATAGAACTCAATTTTATATCTGACACAGGGCCCTACATATTATTATGTCTGAATTACTAGGACATCTTGTAGCATACTATTGCATCTTTTCTCTAACCATTTGTATAAGTTACTGTCATGAACTTACAAGTAAAATATGACCCACTAATCACTGACAATATGGAAATGTTTAGGATCAAGTTGGAAAGCAAATACATAGCAAAATTGCATACATTTAGTTCCCTGGTATGCAGTGACAATGAAACCACAATAAAAAGCATTTTATTAATAATCCTGAGTAAGTTTAGATTTCCCATTGATCAAGTGAAGAGCAGGCATCATTGTACGTTATGTTTCAGTACTTTTCGAAGCAGAAAGATTACATTAGGCACAAAGATTTGCCAACAGAAGCTAAGTATGTCATCGTAAAGAGCTAAAGTTGTGTATACGCCTCAGAGTGATAAATGCTTCACTCACCTTAACGTTGACTTCAAAAGAAAAATCTTGCTGCTTTGTCGCCTGTTGTGGAGCGATATTGATAAATAAACAGCACTTCAGAAGTCACACACGAAGACCAAAATCGATAATAGGCAAAGACAAAAATAAATTTGGGCAATGCACAGGTGAACGTAGTTACAGTACCAAGTAATTGACGGGCATTTCACTCAAATTGAATGCTTATCACGAATGGTAAAAGTATTTGTTAGATGAATTACAAAAGAGATTTAACGGGATTTTCATGGACAAGCTGACAGAAGAAATTGCACCAATGCACAAAGAAAATGTCATGTAGTTTTTTTTTTCTTGGGTTGTCAATCAGTCTGTGAGTCATCGATTGTTAAGCCATGTTATTTGTGCGTTCAAATTTTTTTTAGTGAAATAGCATAAAACTTAAATGCCTCTCTGCCAAAACCTACAATATATTCAAGGTTTTAGAATGAGGAATTTTCAAACTCCAAAAGTTTCTTATCTAGATGTCGCTAGTAGATATCCAGGGGAACATCTGTCAGTTATATTTTAGTAAGTTTTTTATTATTTGGGTGAGTTATTTAGACTTCAGACATTTTTGTAACTCGGAGACAAACAAATTCACTGTCGACTTAAATACGGACTGCTTGAAGTTAGTAATTTCGTTGACATTTATCCCCCTAATACAACTAGCGCCATCTGTCATAACTAAGAGAAACAGGGGCCCTGAAAATTCTCCATTCTTTGGGGAATTATGTTAGGTTATAGTACATACATTTCTACAAGTCTGTAAGTTTTTTGAAAACTGGAGATCATAATATGGTTTGACTGTTAAAGCCTATCGTTAGTAATATTCTGAGTTTATTTTATGGAAATATTGATAACAAAATAAAACCAAACAAGACTAGACTTACGAGCAGCGTAGCTTCTTCAGTCTGTCTCTTCCACAAAAAAATATGGAAAATCATGTTCTGAGTAAAACTAAACTTTCATTAGGTATCAAAATAATAGTTTGGATAAAACTATACCGTAACTATACCCTGCTTCACCTCAAACCAAAAACAACTAGACTTGCAATCTAAAACTAACGTTATAAGTAAGTACTTGGTAGGGGTACATCAAATTTCATACATTTTGGTAGAAAAGTCAGACTGGATTCTGTTGACGATGATGTGTTGTGTTTGGTCAGAGTTCAAGGATAATTTATAAAAAAAAATCTACCTATTTGGCTTTGGAACTTATAACAATATACCAACATAGTCTACCAGTTCTTTTTATTATATTTTTAAAGAAGTGCGGTTCGTTTAATTTTCTATTTCTTTCTTCTTATTTTCCTTCTAACTCCCGCAGTAAGGGACAGACAATGGGGAATTTTCTTTGACGTTTTTCTGACAGATTTTCGGCCGTAGAACTGTCACTAATGTCATACTTACCAAACAAAGTTTGACAGTAATGACAGTTCCCAGCCCGAGAAAATGTCAGAAAAACGTCAAAGAAAATCCCCCATTACGTTTTTAATCTCAAAGCGAAATAAGCAGATGTGTAATGAACGTTTCAAAATTCAGATAATCTTGCGGGAAATGTATACTACACAGAGTGTAAACGGACCATGAGCTAAGAAACGTTTTTGGGCTTGTCAATATGAACAACTTTTATTATTATGGCGACAATGCGGGGTAACATCTCCATTCAAAAAGTTGTTCATATTGTCGAGCCTAACAACGTTTCTTAGATCATTGCTCGTGGTCCGTTTACACTCTGTGTAATACATTTCCCGCAAGATTATCTGAATTTTGAAACGTTCATTACACATCTGCTTGTCTCGCTTTGAGATTAAAGACGTGATTGATTTTTTTTTGTTATAGCTATACGTATTTCTTCGTATTGTCATTAGAAATTTTGTGCCTCTTTCAAGATGCAAATGTTTATGACGCGTAAGTACCTTACTGAGCATTAGGTACATGAGTTTATGTATTTACCCGTATCTTTTACTAGCAACAACCGGCACAGTATTAAACAATATGAAATCAAAGCGTACACACCGAACGTGTGTATGGAACACAAAAAAAAACTTCATAGAGCCTTCATTGTGTATAACATTTGTTTACCAAAACCAGAAATGCATGATCTGCAATTTCTATATCATCTTTAACGACACCGAAGTCATCTTAACGCAGTATTGCCACCACATATTTGACCGCGTGAAAATCTATAAAGTCGCATCTCGTACGACATTTCCTCTTGTTATTGGTCTCACGTTTCGACTTAATTTTATAGGCAATAGAGTTCATGTTACATCGTTTATGTGGAGGTTCACCATCGGGTAGATTATCGCGATAGCTTTATCGCTCGGTGCCGACTATCGCCAGCAATTATGACGTCATCACTACTTTACGTAGGTACCTACTACGTTTGTAACTCGGCGTGTGAAGAGCACTTTAATATTAGGTATAATATCGTGCATGGGAGTAGCGTGCGGCCGGACATCGGAGTTGTGATTTCGTACCTGAAACAAAGTAAAAAAAACTTGATTAGGAATAACATAGGTCAGGGGTGTCCAAACTGCATGGGACCCAGGGCCAATAAAAATGACTGAATTCAAAAAGGCAAAAAATTAGTTTTTTTATAATTCCAATAATTATATATTATGTTTCCAGGATCCCCTATTAAGTTTGAGAAATAAAACCTACTCTTCGGGTTCCAAACAATGGCTTGTTCAATGAAATGCATCACGGCCCCTGATGGGCGACGGTGGTGCGTGGGTGACCCTGGTTACCGCCGTAGACATCATGGGCTGGGGTCCGTATTTCGCTCCGCGATTCCGGTGACGTCCGCGAGGGCCTAGCGCGGTTGGGGCCATGCCCTTGGACGTAGTGGCTGCCGGTCTGTTCGGGGCCCGGCAATGAACGCAGGAAGCCGGTTCACCGGTGGGTTTTAGTGGGTGCGAGTCCAATTTACCCCGCTGCTGTCCCGTTAGCGGTCGGGTATCCATAAAGGATTCTCTCCACGATAAAAAAGGCCTAGCAAAAGTGCTCCAAGAAAGACTGACATAGACATACAGGCCAACTGTGGATTGGTTGAAACAAGCTTTAGTCGGCACGTGTGTGATACAGTCATAACAGCTCGAATCACAGCCGGCTGTATTTGCTCTATTATCTTGTTTTCCTTGAGGCGCTTGTTAAGGGCTGCTGAAGAGTGTCCAACAAGCAGGACCGTGTGCCTTTTTACTTTGATCCTCTCTTAAGGTAGAAAAAATGTATTAAAAATATTTTTTATTATTTTTACTGGAGCATTTTGTCCAAATTCAAATTCAAATTAAAAGACAAAAGTTTAAAGTGAAAGTAATAAGTTGAAGAATAATCAAGAGTAATCAAAGTCAGTCCATTTTAATGCGGTATTATTTTTTGCTTTATTGTTTTTTTTTTCCTTTGAGGGTGAGTGAATGTGGTGACTTGCTGGAGTCTGTGTTTCCTGCGCAGTACAGTCTGAAGGTCTTCAAGCCACTGGGGTGAATAGGTACCTAATGAACAAGTGTGCTCCATCGTAGACCACATCGCTGCTTAACATCAGGCAGGATGGTGGTCAAACGCTTGTTCATGGTTATTAAAAAAAAAAA
>SJJU01005424.1:0-16107 GCA_012932125.1 Conopomorpha cramerella
ACGGCTTCGCACGAGTGCAATGCTGAAACTTAAAATTTTAGCTCGAAAGCATTAACTTTGTTTATTAAACCTATGTTGGTAATGTTCCATATGGCTACATTGCGGAAAACGAAAAAATATAATACAAGCCCATACAAAATTTGATCCCCCTAGGCAAAAACATATCATATTTTATATTAATGAAAATGTATATAGTATTAAATACAGAAACCCTTACTAATAAACCCGGTGTATCTTAAACCAAAGTTGTTACAGTTCTATTGGAACTGGTTACAACTGACAAGTTAAGCTTCGTGTACTTAACTGGGGAATAGTTATACCGCGTTTATTAACAGGGCCCTAAGTGTTCCTCTACTATATTATGCATGAAATATACATATAAATCTTTATCTGGTATCAATCTATCTATTAAGAGAATTACTATCCGTTGCGTTGTTTTAAAGCATCATTAAGCAAAATACATAGAGACAGCGGAAGGCGACTTTTTTATAGGTACTAAATATGTTTCTACTATAATACTATATACATTTTCATTAATATAAAATATGATATGTTTTTGCCTAGGGGGATCAAATTTTGTATGGGCTTGGATTATAATATTTTTTCGTTTCCCGCAATGTAGCCATATGGAACATTACCAACATAGGTTTAATAAACAAAGTTAATGCTTTCGAGGACACATCCCGCTTGTCGACGCGTAAACAATAAAATTATATTGTCTTAATTCGAGTGTCCACCAAAGTGTTAACCTGGTCGTGCACCACTAAACCACCAGCATGTAGGGTAAAATGTTAACACACCGGATGCCGCGTAAATAACAAACGTAGGTACATTTTACTGTCTCTCATTATCGGCAACGAATGTGTTAATGAACATCAGTTCCTTGGTACCAGCATTACTTGTCTACCTATTTAAATATGTGTAAAGTGTGTTTGTTTGTTTGAATTAAGTAGGCACTACTGGTAATCCTACGAATATTAACGCAAAACATTTACTCTTTACGCAAAAACTATTGCATTTTTAATGAAACGCGCACAGACATTATATTTAGGCGATCGTTGTCCCGCGCATAAAATAAGATCGCCTTGTACAGCCGATGTCATCAATGTCGTGTGCCGAAATAGTGACTCTTTGAGGGTAGTTGCGGATTCGTGCCCACGACGCAACTGCATCGAAACGTCGAGTAAAATAACAAAGGTAAGCTCGAGCTAGTCTTGGATTATTTCGCGCCAGCTATACATCCGGTGGACAATATTGAGTTAACACATTGATTTCAATGAAACTTTACAATGAAACTTTACAACCGTATACATCGTCGTAACACACTGGCTATATTTTAACCAGAATTCCCGGGGTACATCTGGTACCTATCATAAAAAGATATTTAAAAAAAATATCTTAACTCCAAGAGTAAAAATGACAAAAAATAAGCGGACGAAACCGCGAAACGTCTACTAGTAAACTATACATTATGTACGTACATACAAACATGTTTAGTGCATTCAACACAAGGTGAACTACAATGATAATCATTTACAAGTTCATACATACATAAAGTCACGTTCGTAGTCCCTACTGCCTAGATTTTTAGACTCACCACTCATGTGTTGTATGGGATAAGTATGGGATGGTAGTCGCTATTTTACATAAATAAAAAGGGGCACTATGTTCACAAGGGACCTTCGGTTCCGTTTAGCATAACATGGAGTTGTTGGAGGTATGTCAACATATGTCAGTCACAAGTTACTAGCTTATCCAACAAACAAGTCCCTTTAGCACTCCACCACCATCATCCACTAGATAGTTATGGAAGAGATGCAAACGGTACATAGCGTTCCAGTGACTGTTGAGTTTCGCTAATGTTGATAATTTTACAACGTTAAATAAATAAATAGTATTTTGTATTTTAACAAATCAACAAACCTTAGGCTGCGCGAGCGCAGGCGGCGCGCAGGGCTCTGCGGGGATGGTGCACGCGGATGCACCAATCCGCCGCCGCCGCTGTCCGACAACGACGCCCATTGGTTCATGCCACTGGACTGCGATCCACTGCAAACAACATGTTATGTCAATCCCCTTGGAATGATACTGATGATGCACAGTTGGCCAAGAATCTAGTCTTACACCCTAAAGTTCAATTCATAAATGACTTCTACATTATAATTGAAAATGTCGCATTGACACATAGCTGTAAGGACCTTTCTCGAAATAAATGATGATGATTAGACATTAAGTATTACTTTTTACTTGTCACACAAACATAAGTCCATGCTAATGATGTTATACTGACACAATAAGTGTACCTATTCAACGCTGATAGGATACTTTCTTCGCCAACCGTACATCTGGTATCCAATAATAGCAGTGAAATTACCCAATAATCAAGGGATACTTTAAAAAATACACACATCAAAAGTGTCTAGGGATCAAGAACATTTTTACCTCTTAAAATAAATCTAATTTATTTAAATCAAATCTAATCTTCTGGGTTGGTCTCCTAACTAATTCCCCATGCTGGTATCAATGACTTATCACCACATTTTGAATAAAGTTTTTTTAGTAAAGTTTTTGTAAAATATATTCTTGATTGCAATCTTCTAAAATGTACTTGATCCCTAGACACTTTTAATGTGCGTAGTGTAACCTCTGCCTCCAGATCAGTACATATTACATGAGCATCATTTTGTTAACACTTAAATTGAGTAAATTTAAACATTTTCGTGTACGGAAAATGTATGTACGAGATTAGAATTTAATTTGATTGATCGATTAAAATGTATAATCAATAATTAACTAACTAAACATACCTATTATCTTAATTGTACATATCGCACAGTTAAAACAAAAGTGACACAAAACAAAATGTGTCATTTTATAAAATTGAACCTTAACATAAAATATACAAAACTTACAATTACAAAAGCGGCATGTTTCCTATTGAGTCCGTTTCGTTCTAACTATGCCATATTATATGCACGTATATCTAATTGATCTAATTATGTTGTGTGATCGACCAAGTGATCACGATCATCTGCCAATTCTCATTCATTAGATATTTTTTATGCCTTTATATAGTATTTTACCAGGTATTCGAACCTCACAATGTAAACATAGAGGTAAGCGCACACTACGGCTATTTATTTTTACATAACAAATAAATGAACAAGGGACATCAATTTATAAACGTAGTTCGTTGAAAATAGGTCAATCAACATGATCAACCTTATTACAAAAATACACCATTGTCCTGACCTAAATTCTCGAGGTTTTTAATTCTGATGTTTACCGGCCGAAAGGAACTTCAGCAAGTATAATATTTAAACAAGAACTAAAGTTGTCCACGCTATTATGTAATAAAACTAAGATCCACCAACACTTTTGACTCACAATATGCCTATATTTTGATTTTTATCAATTATATTTTAATTTGTTTAACAAAAGTTTTCAATTTGAGAAAAAATCTTATTTCGACAACACTACTCACAAAAAAGAAACAAACATACAGGCGACACTGAAATACTTTTTAAAACCGAATTCCACTGTTTCTTTGGACCCTAATGTATGCAATTCAGTGAGTGTCAAAGCCCCGGGACTAATAAAAAAAGTCCAGCTGTCAACTCGATCAGCTTTTTGTACAGGTCTATTTATTTTAGTTCCAGTTCCTTGACCCCAGCTAAAATACACTCAGTAAGATCTACAGAAGCAATGGGCCTTCTGTTTATTTTAGGGGTATTTCCGAATCACCGTGTACAAACCGTAGTGAACGCTCAGTGTAAACTGTCACTGTACATACTTGAGATCGGCGCGCGGTTGCCGGCAGTGCACGCAGACGCGCGCCTCGCACCCCGCCTGCAGCGCGAGCAGCCGCTCTTGAGACGAGCATTGTGACTGTACCAAACATAACAATTCAGTTTCTATTACAAACCCATAAAAATAAATACACTAGGGCGTCGCCTTGTTCTGTCTAGTTATACACTTAGTTCTTCTGAATACTTATAAAACCAAAACCTAGTTCAACATCTAGACAGTACAATATATATAAAAAATATGATTAGTACTAATGTTTCAATGAAAATTAATTTCAATCTTAATAAGATAGATGTTGAATTAGGGGGATTTTATTTATTAGTAGTAAAACAACTAGAACTAAAACGAACGCCAACCCGTCTGCCAAGCGTGTCGATTATTGGCATTTCTCCCCCAAACTATCATGAAAATCATTGGTGGAGGCCCTCGTGCAGCAATTCGTCATTTGGCTGATGATGATGAAATCCATACATAATAAGAATTTTATAAGTTGCTAAATGTTGTGATAGCTAAACAACCTACAGTGGCCAATCACAGCGCTGTATTTTGTATGTTGATCGTCTTGTCATAATTATTTCAGTTCAAGGAACCGAGGGTCAGGGTGCTGAAACCAAATAGATTCCATACATCCACATATATCTTCAATTCTATCTCAGACTGCAAACGTATGGAATGCTTCACCAAGCGTATACAATCCAATGTGACAGGTGTTCGCCGAAAAATGTAACACACGTCTTTTGATATAAGGGTTTTTTTCACGATATTTTCCTTCACCGTAACAAAGTTACAACTTATGTGTTTGTACGTATAGTTTGTACAAAGGGGGAAAATTACGTTGGTAAAAGGGTGCGAACTAACTCGCAAACTCGAACCTACAACTTAGTGATCTACTGGCCGAATTATAAGATCAATGCGATATGTTTTTCTATCTTTCTATGAATCTATTGACCCAATTCAAACTATTCATACGGTTATATATAATTATCCTGCAATAACACATGACTACATCCACAAGCACGGCAAATTTCGAAATGAGTCACTTCAGATCTACAACTATTTATTTTATAGCTAAGCGCTGGCAAACGTTTTATTTGGCACAAACGCACGTGCGGTCATCCAATCACTATCACAGGATCAAATATAACTTGTTATAAGTATAATTCTAAATAAAAGAGGCCAAGTTCGATTACGACCAAGGATTTCGTGTCAGTATCTAGAAAAAAAAACGGTAAAAAATATCATGTCTGTTGTATTGGGCCATCTTAAATATTAGTATTATTCATGATACCGAAAATCTTTTTATTGTAACAATCAAACAATCTGCCGCAAACAGACCACCGAGTCTAATAGGGTCCTGATTTACCATTCAAGTACTAGACCCTAAAAAACAACAATTCACAGGTTTGCTACTGCCAAAATAACCTACCCCACAAGGCTTAGCACACGCGTTAAAAAGTCTTCGATATAAAATAAATATTGCTCTGTGATTGGTTGTTACTAGTTTTGCGCGATTTCGCTTGTGTCAACGAATCGCAACGCTTTATGTTTCTTGTCGTTTCGAAGTCGGAGCGCTTTGCTAGGAAGGCAGACTTGAAAACTTTCATAATTTTACAACGTCAACAACAACCTATCACATTTAAATGAATGCACAGTAGACATCTACCGGCTGCTCAAATATTTAAATATTCTACTTTATCAAGATAATAAACTTGGTAGACATTTTAGTGAGAGTTGGTCATTTATATGAAATTAATGCAGAATATATATTTCGGACATATCTAGTCTCTCTATTAATATATGTATGTTTTTATATATATATATATATAGTAGTGTAGAATACATCTACAGTTACGAAAACTTTTTCACAATGTCAAGTTCAAGGCTAATGTAATAAGACCTTTAAATAAAAATGATACTAATAGAAAGAAACGGGAGACATCGAATAGACTAAAATACCAATCTATATATTCAAAAGGAACATTGTAAATTGATCTTTAAAAAAAATGGTTATTATCGTGGATGAATCAATATGGGTGTGGTAATGCGGTTTATCATTGAACTGCACTTTACGAATCAATTCACAAGTGAATTTTATTCGTCCTATATTTTGACGGTCATCTTTACTTAGTTGGTAAGTGTGTGTCATAATATGGTCATGTCGCTACTTAACAGCTTTAAAGTTGGATGTCTACGATACTTCCTAAATAAATAATCAATGTATGTCGCGCATTCCGACCATACATGTCATACCCACTGAGAATACCCACGGGGATATTAACATTTATATCTCTTGCACAATCCTTGTAGACTATTATCAACATAAAAAAGTAGATTCATCAAATTTGGTTTAATCGTACAGAAGCTGTGCGCGTACACACATTTCCATGTGTAATATAGGAAGAATGTTCATACATAATATACTACGGTACAGTGGTGAGGTGTGACTTATAATGCATTACTTTCTCATTATCACACACGTCTTACTCATCTAACAAATGGCACAGTCAAGCCTTGGCCTTATGCTAGTTCGTAAATATAACGATACGAGCTGTTTCTTCCATTACACTGCGTAAAAAAGTATTATCACCGTACACTTGATACATTCACAAGTTATCCACTTAAGGCTAAGAATGCCGAAGAATTGGCTCTAGAAGACAGCAAACATTTCCGTCCACCGCTCTGCAGCACAGATAATATGAATGTACGCGTGTAGATAATCGTAGATACTATTAAAATCCATACAATCGGCAAAATGTATATTTCCATCAAGTGTTAGGAAGTAACGACACAACAAAAAAAACATACCGCATATATGCATTCACTTATCAATACCATTCATACAACAGTCACTTATTACTCATGTCCATTATCTATCACAATTCACAATCTCATAACGTGAACGTCTAAAATAAACTGACCTGCCCCGCCTAAGAATAAACACAGGATTTGCGACCTATTGTATATTATCTCGTATAACTTTATGTAGTTAAAATACATTTAAATACCTACATTGGTAAGTACTCAAAGATTTATAGTGGTTTTCAAAACACTTCACTTCTCGGAAGGTTATGTTATGATTTCATGTGTTACGTACGTAGGTACGGCACTTGAATTATTAAACATGATATTGTTATTACAATTTACGTATTTCATTTATCGTGGGCAATGGTGAACAATATGTGATAAAAATCAATTAAAATTAATGTCATTAAAACACCACCTGCACATAATATGAGCTGAAAAGGAAAACGTAGTTGCTGTTCTGCTACAAAATTTTAATTGTTCGTAAATGTGACCTATATATCCAATTCAATTAAATGTGTTTATTGCGTTCTAAAATGGTACGTACAAATAATATACAGGGTGACT
Source organism: Conopomorpha cramerella (assembly GCA_012932125.1). Classification (NCBI taxonomy): domain Eukaryota; kingdom Metazoa; phylum Arthropoda; class Insecta; order Lepidoptera; family Gracillariidae; genus Conopomorpha; species Conopomorpha cramerella. The sequence continues at coordinate 7,177 of SJJU01005424.1, forward strand.
GGCGAAGGTCTGGCCATAGCAAAAGGTCATGATTAAATCATAATTAAATAAAAGTTATAATGCTTTGAATATCTGATATTAAAGATCGGACAATAAATGCATTACAATGAAATTAATTCGTAAATTTTAAGAAAACTACGGACTTCAATTTTTTTTATTTTGCTCTAAATAATTTCTCTACCTACTTTAATTTAATTATGATTTTGGGGAGGTTATAACGTATTTTTAAAAAAAAATTTTGGGCTAAGAGCAATTACTAAAAAAATACCAAAGCCATTAAATAAAAAAACTTTGGATACCTTGAAGGTCACATTTTGGAGAAAATCCAAAAAAATACTAAAATATATATAGGCATAGCTCCTAAACTATAACACTATAGCTAGAGAATGTTAGCTTTAATAGGTAGCAAATAACCTACTTTACATGACCTATTCCTATGGCCAGACCTTCACCAGTCACCCTGTATAATACATTAGGTATCCAATAGTGTCCACCCGACTAGAGATTAAAGGCATGATTGATGTATTTATGTATCTTCCATGTCCGAAGACATTTCAGACAATTCGGCTTACTGCACTTTAAATAGAGTTCGATAACTCATAAACATAAACATAATATTTTTCAGGACCTATACAAAAGTCACGCGACGTCAACACTAATCTAGGAGTTAAAACTGACACTCGGCCTACAGGTCTAAGCCAATTAGCAATTAAGTGCTGGGAACTTTCCGCCACTAGCCAACGCTAGTGTATATCCGTATGAGCCAATAAGAAACATAAGATTAAACGATTAGATAAAATTGATGGACGTTTTCATATGGTCAGATAATGGATGCACTATATCATTTTGCGACTATTTTTAAACATACCTACATACACGTTAACAAGGAAAACTCCAGCAGGGGGCCCTTAGCCATATAATTTTGTATAATAATATTTCAATTATGTTTTATTCGAGTACCATAAACGTACGTAAATTACGACAACGTGATTTTATCAATATTAACTTAAACTCTTATGGCTACTTCAGATCGGACTATGATAACAAAGAGATTTGAATTATTTTGTTTTCGTTTTCAACGGATAACCCCATCGTCTATGAAACCAATTTTCAAAATTCCCGCATAGACAAATTACCATCTTCACGAGTGTCACGGGATTTCCCGAAATGTTCGCTGTAACGTCAATCGATACGAGCGAACGACTTGCTTACCGTGCGGAGCCGGAGATGGGCTTTTTTTAAAAAACAAAGTTTTATATGAAAAATAGGTTTGTAGTCTGCGGTGGGATTCGACTCATACCGATTATTGTATATGAGTAGTCAGTATTCATTCTCAATAAACTCCAGTGACTAGTCAACGCGTTACTGACTCAGATCAAAATACTATGCTTTGAAGCTAGTGGCTTATATTACGTACATACATACATACACACACCACGGGCCACAAAGAGGTTCAAGTTGTCAGTTATCACCGGTGTCACATCACGACGCCCTGTATATGTAAACATCGACAAGTTAATGGGTCGAGTTGCAGTAATTATGCGACTGAGCGAACGTATCCGCGGTACTTTTTCTTTACCTCCGGCCGCAGCCTTCGTAATTCGTATGATAACATTAATAAATCATTGGACCTGTGCCGATATTGAACAATGTGTGTTTTGTGAGAATATACTGTCCTATTTGAAAATACATACTTTATCCATTCAATGTAGTATTGAATAGTTGAATTTCTCATTCATGTAATGAACAATTGAAATAATTACCAGATTATTCCCATAAACATGCTATTAGTACGATGGTCATTTTACTTCCATCCATTTGAACTATGAGCCGGAGCCTGCTCTAAGCTGACAAGCTTAGTCATTCATCCGTATAAATATTTTTTATTTCAACTTCTGTCTATTTTTCTATAGCCATCATCATCATCAGCCGCATGACGTCCACTGCTGAACAAGGGCCTCTCCCCACGATTTCCACAATCATTTAGGAGGAAGGGAGTGTATGAATTTGTGCTTGTCATAGGTATTCAACTGTCTTTGAAGTATATATTCAATAAAGTGCCTCTGTCAAAAAGCTTTGGGACTACAACGCGTTAGGGTATATAGTTTTATAGTATAATTAATAAATACTCACTGATAGGCTGGAGCTGCCCGGCGTGGTTCCGTAGCCCGACGACGGAAGGGAGGCCACCGACCATCGGCGACCGTCGCTAGAAAAAACAGGTTCGATAAAAGAACAGTCTAATCTATATGCAAAAAGAACACACAGTTTGTTTACTCAAAAAACACTACGAAGACCAAAGCAGAATCTGCCGGAGCCAGAGACTTGAGCCATATTAGTTTAAGATCCGATAAAGAATTAAAGTGTTCAACAATATTCTTGAACATAAAATAAAAAATACACCTTCTATTATCTTAAATACAAAAGATTATCTTTGCATAAAAACTACGTGGTAGAAAATCGCAGGGCAATCACTAGTCTAATAATAGAACACTGATATATCACATGTTGATATCGCCTCACTTTCTAAAACCGGTAGGTGGCAGGCATTATCATTATTTTTCAAAGAATTTGCCCCTAAAACCAATTTACGACTTGTTGTGCTTCCAAGACATTCGAGTCTATATTCAATATGACAACAGAAACTTCGAGAAGACGGTGAATAGCAGGTATCAGGCGTAACTGTGATATAAAGAAGACAGCGATCTAAGACAAGGGTCTTTTGACGCGTGAATATTCTAAAAAACTTGAAATTCTTAAATTTACCTTTGTATTGTTATAATATGGAGTACTCAATTGGCTTCTTCTAGAAGAAGCTTGGAGCACTGTACATGCCGAGCACAGTACCTCCCACACTGAACTTAATAAAGTTATAGTGAGGCACAGATCACCTTACATGGCTTCCTCAATACTACACACATACTGACACTCATAACCTAAAGAGAAGGACATAGGATCACAAGGACTCTTCAGTCACAATATTATCATAATAGAGTTAAGAATGTCAAGATAGGCCTTTATTTGAAAGTTGGCACCTCATTGGCTCAATAAACCTAAATTTTCAAATGTCCTAGTCGGCTCCTACGACGTACCAGGAAGAAAGACACGAGGACATTCTATTTAGATCCCAGATCAGTGTGTGATTACTACTATTATTATAAATACATAGTATAAAACAAAATCGCCTCCCGCTGTCTGTCCCTATGTATGCTTATATCTTTAAAACTACGCAACGGATATTAAAAGTTTAAAACGGGTATTATAGCGCGAAAAGTAACCAAAGATACGCTACGGCCTACGATTCATTTTAAAATGTTAATATCATGTCAGTGCGCGTTTCCTTCAATATGATTACGTAACGGATTTTGATGCGGTTTTCTTTGGTAATGAGAGTTATTCTTGAGGAAGTTTTATATGTATTAAACACAATGCTGCGCGTCCTCTGGAATGTTCCCTCGGTCGCCTCTTACGACCCCCACGATGGGAAATGTTTGGCTGTGTAGGTGACACATGTATACTAGGCGCGTTCGCCACACGGCATTTTATCCATATTACAAACACATATTATACATATTAGAAACAAGAAGAAATTGATACAAGTAATTACTACAAATAGTTGGTACATATACTAGCAGTAAGTACATTATTTTAAAGAAAGTGGTTTGAAAAATAGATAGTAGCCGATAGCATATAAACCTTCCTCTAGAATCATTCTATATATGTATTAAAACAAACCGCGTCAAAATGTGATGCATAGTTTTAAAGATATAAGCATACATAGGACATCGGAAAACAACTTTGCTTTATATATAAAGATTGAAGATAAGTAGGTACATTATGTACGTAGGTATCAGACTTTGTTGTAGACTCCCACCTGCTGGTATGATACAATTTAAACAATGAATCATCGTCTATATGTAAATATTTTGAATCAAACTACTTACATGTCCTTATTACTCCTGCAGCGGTAGACAACAAAGAAAAAAATGTGTTAAAGGTGCTAATCATTTCCATCGTACAACGTATGGATTATGGAATTAAAATCTAAATTTATGTATTAATAATTCGAACACAACAAAAATGTTATTACACTGCTGCTATAGTTAGGAGAAAGGTGACAAATAAATTAAGCAAAGCATCATTCTAAGTTTCTGAGGCACTTGCTAATTAGTGGCATGCTTTGTTCATGTGAGAATAAACTGACTGAACACTTTACTCATAAAAGTATTACGAGTATCACTACAAAAGCATACCACAAGTGGCAAGACTGTCAGCACATTATAACACAAAAATAATGAATAACAATTCACAGATGTTCTGCCTTGTTGACCACGGCCCAACAAAGTACAAATATTTGTTCATATAATGTTATTTCTTTCGACTTCTTTAAAGTTCTGTTTTCTAGAAAGATACAGATTTACTTTACACCACGTGTGCGAATGTGATAGACTGTAACAAGCGATTCTTTCTAGTTTATGTTATACGTACTGGATCAAAACTCTACTTGTTTTATATGTTAGAATGTTCCACATCACTGTATCCAGTTCAACTTAATGGTTGTGTGAACTTCAGTAGCTTCAAGGAATACGAGGCAATTCACATTGAAATTTCCTCATTTTTTCTCTACTCTTTACGCCATGCCGACCGCTACCAAGCATATAATCACTAATACGAGATTTGACAGGGTCTCTTCGCCTACCCCTGTGGCCAACGGGCGTGACGTACATATACAGGCTGACTTCTGGGTCATGATCCAGACCAACTTTTTCTAAATCAGAAAATTATAGCAACTCCAACAGTATGTTTATGCACAGTTGTTTTTGTGACGGAGACATTTTAAGCTTGATTAATGGTATCGTTTTTTAACCAATATTTACAACAATATGAATGATCAAACAAACATAACAAAAAAAAAACTTTGTTCAGGAATAGAAGTATACGATTGAAATCCTTATCATAGCTGAGTAAGAAAAAGTGGGTACGGATCATGACACCGATATGTCAAGCTATACAGTATAGTAGTAGAAATACTCACAGTTCTTTCCCCCTTCGTGCGCCGCCGGAGAGTGGTCCGTGCGGAGGCCACCGGGGCCCGTCCGCCGGGGACAACGGTCCCGCGCCCGGTGAGCTACAGCGGCCCGAGTTCACCTGCAAGCATGTGTCACGTGTACATAGTTTGTCCGGATTCACAACGTGCACGCCACGTAACTTTCACACACGTCCCCCGTCCGGGCACCCCCGTCAGTTTCGCGAAGCATATATTCAATTTGACAACTAATGTATTTGAATATAGAATTCTTCGATATAAGATCTGATTTACTTAAGCTTCTATACTATCAGCACTACCAATAGGAACACGAAACCAACGCTTAAGTACGTAAAGTTAGGATTGAGTGTTCGCAGAGTGAGTTTAGTCTACAACAGAAACACATCCGAAAAGCAATTGGAAACTTGTTATAGAAGTAACTCGTATTTATAACTTGCTAAACACTACGCTCCCCGTTGGCTAAATTGATATGGATTCCAAATGTAAATTTAGTCCATTACCAACATTCAAGTAAATTAGTAAATCTCGTCCTTTTTTGTTTCATTAAATAACATTCTATTTTTATCGGTACCTACTAATAAAAACATCTAGATAACACAAGACTTGGACTTAATGTAATTTACAACAGCTGCCCCGGCAAACATTTCTTTTTCCATAGTAAGACTCCTTTGTACCCCGCTGGTACGGTTATAACAGCGGATTCTCAGACTTAGTGAATATGCATATAAATTTTCATAATAATCGGTCAAACTTTTTCGGATTACTATAGTAACTAACATTGTGACAAGATAATTTTATAAAGAAGATAGAGTAGAAGGAGTTTATATATTTAGTTTGAGTTTTTTTATTTATTACATCGCTGTAGGGATCCATGTCCAGGTTCTCCTAATACAGGTTATTATAACTTAAAAGGAGGACCTTGCACCCGTGTCTGTAACCATGTTTATAAATAAAGATATTTTTTTTCATGTACCGTTCTTCAATGGATCGAACGTTATAACGTAAGTATATAATGTGTTGGAATTGTAAAAAGAAAATATAATACTTGTTGAATCATTGTCATTGTTGCTGTCTGTGTGTTTTACAAATCTCTTTGAATCGGGGTAAATAGGCGTAGCTTCCACAATATTTCCAATATAATGTTCAATAATTGAATCACAAAAACAACAACCAGTAACACGGTAACATTGGTTATTACATTATAAATAATGAAGAATGTCTCAGTAAAATGTAATAAAGGCACGATTACGCTATAAAAACCAAGATTAAAATATAATATGTACAATAATGCAATGAATACTGATAAAGGTTGGTCGCGCCGCTGCATAACACGACCATTACACAGCGCTGACTGTATACGTATGTATGTGTCGCCGGGAAAAATCTTACTGCAGCCTGTCGAAATATTACATTTACGGTTCATAATCGCGTGTTCGCACATACCAGTGAACAAATTGATTTGACAATCCCTTTGGACGCATGGCCGACGCACCTAACTGCCGGGCACTGGTCGCGGGCATGATCCTCTTCTCCAGTTTAGTGTTTTAATAATGGGGATTTTTCTTTGACGTTTCTCTGACAGATTTGCGGGCGGAGAACTGTCATTACTGTCAAACTTTGTTTGGAAAGTGTGACAGTAATGACAGTTCTCCGCCCGAAAATCTGTCAGAAAAACTTCAAAGAAAATTAACCACTGTGTACCTAGTAACGCCGCCGGGGTACAGCTTGGATCATAGGAAGAGCAAGGAAGCGCATGCTAACCCGCTGCTAGTGTTCTACCAGTACCACATAATAATTATATACGTATAGTGTTCGAAAACGAAACTAAATTATTCTACATTCTGTACTTTTGATTGGGTTACCCACCACCTCATCTACCAATGCTTGTGTAAATATTTACCAATACTAATCGCTCCTATACTCCCGTTTGACAGATAACATAGGAATTGTTGATTGATAATAGAGATAATTTATGTTATATCGGGTCCCGCAATTATTCTGAAACCAGTATAAAATGACACTAGAAGAAAAACCACATGGCCATGGCGAGCGATTACACCAATCGGGCAAAATAATCGCAGAGGTCACGTATTTCAATAACAACAGTAATGAAAATGGGTCAGTAGTCTATTGCAATGATAAGATAAAGTGAATGAAATAAATAATACTTACTTTTAATCAACTGTGACACGGTGTTGGTAAATAAATGGCCCCAAAAGATACAAACGCTTGCGTTGCGCTAAATGTCTTTACCCTTCAAGTGGCGGAGAATAAACGACAAAATCCCAAAGTTGGACAGAAAAATCGCTCATCAAATTCCCACTTCTCAGATAGCGTGTTACATTATAGGCCTAACACAGCTTTTGGTATGCGGGTTTCCTCGTGCTGTTTTGATTCACTTACTCCGAAGCGACAAAATACAGAGATCTTGAAATCCAACACAACAAGACTACAACCGCTCTGATTATTCGGAATGTATATTGTTAGGGTTTCACCTTGACAGGCACTTTCTGAACGGCAACCACAAAAAAGGCACGTGGTGAAAATGTTGACCACAAAGTAATACACTTTCCCTTCGAAGATTAAATAGCGTTATCCCTGCAATACTGTGGTATTACTCTTTTTTTTCGCTAAGCAGTATCTATTACGTTCAAGTGCTTTCGACCTAACTAAAAGTCATAAACCAGGCTTACTTATATTATCTGTGTTGACGTACATAATGTCCTAAAGTAAGTAAGCTGACTAGACACTATCGCACTATCATATAATTAACTCGGTAGTCAGACAGCAGCAAACACTTGGCGTTGTTGACAACAAAAGAAGTCGTGATCCTCAAGTCTTTGTAGGATCAAAACGTATCAAACGATAGAGAACCTTTCATCAATACAACAAAGGCCAAAAAAACTTGCTTTGGGGGTTTCGTCAATAATCACGCAATCGGCTCACGATAACCTTTTTCATCGGGAAGCGCTCCACTAGCTACATTGAGGCGTAACGATCGTCCATTCTTTGGCGTATCTCCTTACAGTGCAGGTGATAAAGGTTGTTTCGGCATGGCTGTTCAAAGTTTTTTCGTCGTCACCTTGACTAAGATCTTTGACTCGCATTGGCCAATGACTCATGCTGTTTAGGCTAAGCTCTGTATTACAGACAGGCATTAGTTTAAATCATTGACTTTTACGGTTTTTTTTTACAGATTGGTAAAAAAAATCTATATTGAGGCAGTCCTTCATGATCCCTTTGCAGGACAAATGCATTGTACAGTGAACAACAACAATACCTATACCTACTTATAACCAAAAATATAATTTTAATTATGTATATTTCAATAATCTGAAACTAAGCAAATGGATTCATAAACGGAAGTTACATAGGAGCTCGATTTAATACGAATCTTAAAAAATGTTGAATCTTGTGCACTGTATCAAAACGTGATTTTGGAAAAAACACATTATATAAAACTCAAGCCATCCTCGACATCTTGTTTTTATACTTTTTTGCCTTATCAACGAACAGAATGTAATACGAGTAAACTAACAACAAAAGCTAATTAAGCGAAAATGGGAAACCGGAAATTGTAGAGAGAATAATATTCCACAGTTATTTACCAAACTATTTTATAATGAATACCAATATATTATGATTTCAATAAATAAGAAACTACTTGGTTAAATTATGTTTCATAACTTTTTATTATGAGAGGGACTTGTCCATTTTGTAGAAGTATTATTTTTGATGGGATACCTTTCTAAATATGCTCCTACTTAGAAATAACAATTGTTGTACGTTACAGATTCTTAATACAGTGACGAAAAAAACACCACACACAAAAATATTTACGTCCCTTTGTCCAAAGTATAAAGTCTACGTTGTTTCAATTTCTC
>SJJU01005426.1:0-18406 GCA_012932125.1 Conopomorpha cramerella
CATATCTTTTTTTTTGCCAATCCCCAGTCCCACTTAACTGAATTTAACATTGTAGAGTGTTAAAAAAATAAAAATAAATACACTTCACGCCTTTGATCCCAAAGAGGGGTAGGCAGAGGCACTTCCTAAAGCAAGTACCCACGGTTTACCGAGCGTATTTAACCCAACATGACAGGGGGTGAGCCCATCGCCGTTATAGCGTTCACACACCTTAGTATAGTATCCCACCAACTGGACCACAGACGCTCGCTAGTGTTAAATTTAGTGAAATGAGAGATGTAGAGTGTTACTTCACGCTCGAAATTGGCTATGCAGAGGCATTTGTTAAGCAAAGGCCCCCGGTTAACCAAGCATATTTAACCCAACGTGACAAGGGGTGAGCCTATCGCCGTTATTGGGTTCACACGCCTTGTGTATTCGGGTTTCATCACGATGTTTTCTTTCATCGTATGAGCGTTGCGTATATAGGCTCGACCCCCCGATTGCAAGTCAAGTATCCGACCAACTGGACCACAGACTTACATTTCAATTCAACATTGCTATTCTATCATAAGCCCTGTGGTGACGGCGAATAGAATACATGTGTCACTACCCAAAACCCACTTTTCCCTTTTTAAGATAAGGGTTGTAAGAGGCGATGAAGGAACCTTCCAGAGGCCTGGCAGCAGCGCTCTCTGTGAGTTTTGAGACAACTGCGATCGCCAACCCGTCTGCCAAGCGTGGCGATTATTAGCATTTCCCCACAAGTGATCATGGAAATCATTTGGGGAAGCCCTCGTCCAGCAGTGTGGACGTCCTGTCGCTGATGATGATTCATGATGTGTAATGATACCAAAATAAAACAAATACATTTGGATAAATAGTTTATTCAATACCATTATGTATATAAAATGAAATCTCTACCTTATTGTTCTACTTTCAACTTTACCAAAATCTATGTACAGTTAGGCGTCTTGGTGTGTGTGCCAAGCTCTCTACAGTGCGAGTCCACAAATATTGCACTCAAATGTAATTTACTATCGATAATCATTAATGTACTATGAACCATTTATCTCTGGGGCAATTCTCAGGTAAACGAAATGTGCCGTTTAAATAGACAGTCAAATCATTTTTTGAGGAAACGCGCACTGACTTGACATTAAAAGTTTAAAACGGGTATCCTAGCGCCGTGCAAACAACGAAGGTAAGCTGAATGCTTGGTTAATCTTCGCGCTATAATACCCGTTTTAAACTTTTAATAGACAATAAAATTTTGTCAGATGCGACAATAATTCGCACGAATTTATGGCACCTTGTAAAGTACATACATCTACCTAATGCCATTTTCTAATAAAAATATGAATTGGAATCATTTTGTCCCGAAGTTCACGTAATTCGTAAAAAAAAAGTGCAACAGACTTCGTTATAGATAACGATGGAAAACCTTAGATTTTAATGTGACAGATTAAACTGAGAATTATCAATTAAGTATTACAAAGTCGGTGTTATATTATCAACAAAACTAAACGTGAATTTATTTAGAAAGTTTAAGAATAGTTTTTATTGTATACAGTTCGAAATTCTGACATGTATCATAATCACAAGGTCGTATTATCTCTTTACATTACACATACAAATTAAACTCTCCCAACGTAACTGGAGGAAAGAATTCTAAGTCATAGACAAAAAATAAAACAGTAGGAATAAAGTATGCATAAACACGAACGTCTGGATTTCATTCCGCATGCGGAACCAGCGCTCCGACGAAAGCATCAGTTCGGGAAACACCGTCTCTCAACAACCGTGGCACAATCTACCCTCCCCATCTCTCTGAATATTCTCGCTAAATTCATTAACATATTGGTCTCGTTGTTCCTGCACAGCCACAAATTCAAAATGTTTTCTGTCGGAGAGCATGTGTTAGAGAAGTAATAGTAAAAACAATTCAATTTTAATTTCTCCGCCAGGAGGCGCCAGTCGTTCCCCTTCGGTCCGTGGGAATCCAACAACTTGCACAATATAACCCTATCAGACTTGGACAGAATATTCGTCCTGTAATTATTGTCGGAACTAACATTACTGGAACGGTAACTGTTACCGTTCTTATAAACAAAGTCGTAACGCCCCTCCTTTTTCGATAAAGACGAGTAATTGAAAGGATTCTCCAAAATGTTCACAGAATGACCCATTTCCGTGGCACTGTACCGTACATTGGATCCGAAATTGAAATTTAAGTCGTTGGTCTTAAGGTTGAATATCACAGGGGAAGCCTGACTCTGCGTCTGGTAAATGGACATGTTTAGTTCCAAACAATTTATGGAATCCGTTTGCTGCAGAACGAAATTACATTGTAAAGGAGCGTTCATATTCCAGACGCGCGTGTAAGGTAACTCCTGATGCTTGTCTCCGCCTCGAAGATGCCAGCCGGGTCCCAGCTCGCGTACGTGGACACATAAATCTGAGCAGCCTTCTTGGAAATAAATCGTTTTCGGGTCGCACAGGAGAGTCGCCCCCGCCCGCCTCTCGCTTTCCGCGCACTCGTAAAATGCATACGGCGTGTCGTTCAAAACGTGCACTTTCAAATTGTAGGAGCGTGCCTCATTGTCCAATCTCTTGGAGACGAATATCACAAGCTTCAATGCTTTAGCATCCAAACCGCTGAAACTTCTCCCGACTAGCACAAAGTCGCTTAGAAATTCGGACACAAGGAAAACTTTTCCGGGGTCGACCTGAGCGAACAAAGGCGTTCCGGGAGTTTCTTGGCCGAGTGTCAAAACTTTGCGCCATTCCCGGGTGTTGATCTCTTCAGGCTTCTGCAGGATTGAAAGCACCCAAGTGCCATTTTTCAGACAAGCGTAATGGGGGAATGACAAGACAACGGACTTGCGAAAATGCATACTCTTCGGACTGCACCTTATGACTGGACTCAGCTGCGCTTCACCTGAGGAGTAAATAAAATTCCTTAGCGAAATAGCCGACGGGATTCTCAGCTGCAACGAGGCTGTTTCCGGTAACAAATGGCTTTCCCCTACTTGGAAATGTGGAAATACGGAGGCATGTCGGAACTAACGGCACTTCTAAGGTGGAAAGTGCTCTTAAAAGATATATATGCGCTTTAAAAAGCAAGAGGTCCAGTTATTCTTGAATTCCCTGTACAATTGATTCAGTTTATTTACACGGCGGTTTTCCAACAAATACGAGCTGTCTGAACAAAAATTTTAGATCGAGTTTTAAAAATTGCGCCGACGGAACTATCTGAAATTGCCTGCCAATTCAATTTCGTTTCCCAAAGTTACGCTCTGGTTAAATCGGGCTGTTATATAAACCAGTTGTGACCTAGTAAAGGTCAGGTAGGCATGCAGGCCAGACAAGCTATTCCGGAACGAGGTACGACCTATTTCCAATACGCCTCACTCAATTTACATTGCAGCATCTTTTGTAATGCGCGACCTCTCGGAGTGGTCTAGATTCCGTAAATATCGATGCTTTTAGTCGTTGCCATTTTAGTATCGATTAGCTGTAGACATGGATTTTTTTTTATAGAACCAAATCTTAAGTGTGTCACTAAAAATTTCATTTTAGGATTACTAGATATAGAACAATTGGGTCAATCAACGAGAAATATCGGATGAAACTCACCTTCCTGCAGCAAAGGTCGATTCCACTCTTCGTCAGTTATTTCTATGGAGAATAATTCTTCATCTTCAATCGTATTATCAGGTACGAACATGTCTACACCACACTTGCGTATGTTCAGCCAACTGCCTTCTTTTGTCACTATTTTAGAAACTGCCGTGTCATTTTGAGATCGTAAAATTTTTGAATCAATCGATACGTTGTTCTTCAAGGACGGTGACATCTCTAAACTTTCGTTGCAGTAGGACGAACCCGCTGAAAGGGAAAATACAATTGTACAGTCTGAAAGAGATGGAAGTAGACAAAATGAGGTGCGTGAACTCACAGCTCAAAAAGCAGCTAGAATCAGACTGGTCTGAGGGATGAGCGTCCTTGCAAGCATATGTCCTCTCTGTGCAATCGTGGCCCTCATTTCTTACCTCTTGATCTATTGGCGACATGTAACTGAAAGATAATTACTCCAATGAATCGTCGGAAAATAAACATTTGAAAATATCAAAGGTAGAGAAAGATTTTTTTAAAAGTTGGTAGGTGTTTCAGTTTTAGAGTATGCTCTTTAAGTTAATCTTGATAATCTATTATTGTGTATTATTTTTATGTTTGTGTGGGATAATGATCATAATAATGTCCAAAGATTTTAAAGGCGATTTCAAAAGAGCGTGTAAGTGAACCAAAAATGTCCTCATTACTATCATCTGAGCCCATATGTCCTAGAAATAGTTAAAAATAAAGATTTTTTTTCTGGTCAGTATATACAGATGTGATAATACATAGTTTTTGTACAAATAGGTACACTCCATTCGTTGTTACTTTGATTGTTACCTAGTTGACAGTTGTGGCACTTCGTACAAATGCTCCTGGTGATTTGTGTGGGTAGAAGTACTCATCAGCCTGTGGGTCCTTCTCGAGTCCATCGTTTGGAACTCTTCGTGAATCGTCAAGTCCGGCTGGTTCGTGAGAGTACGTTTTATTACGCTTCCAATGTAATTTGAACCTAAACAACAAAGAAACTTTGAACAAAAATGCACATTAATTTCTTGTTATTAATAATTTATTTACCGAGTTGGCGTAGCACAAAGTTATTTTAGTATAATTGGTTGTTGATAAAGCGAGTTGTATAATTCAGTCAGAACTATACTTTTATTATCTTAACTAAGCATTAGCTTACTTTTCCCTAATATTTATGTCGACTTGCTTCAAATATTGTTGGTGGATATTAATTTTACTCTCCAACAAGTTAGTAAGCTGTACCTTGTGATACGTGACCTAGGAGATCATGTTTTCAAAGACTCCACGGGAGATCCTTTGGAGACATTAACAATATGGTGAGTGATCTTACTGTGTATGTGAACCTACTATATATTATATGAATAACTCGTATGACAATAACACAAAATAATACGTCAATAAAAGCTTTTTCGGAGTAAACATAGGTTCCGTTGGATAAATAAAACTTACCAGGTTGAGATTTAGTGTAAGGCTCGCTCAGTTTCAGTTTCAAATACTTTATACCGAGCAACACCACTATTATAAATATGAGTAGCGCTACCAATAGTGCCATGAACTGTAGCCAATAAGATGAGCCTGTAATAAAACGAAATATTCATGACAAGGCATTTCCTTATTGGATTTTGGGTAACACAGAGTCATAAATATTTATTGCATCGCGGCGAGATTTTGTCGAATACCAAGTGAAAAGAATCAGTAATATTTAATTTTCTGATGTATGTACATGATAATATTATGTTGCGAGAAATGGTATGATAATTTACCAAATAATGTTGAGGTAGTGAAAACATCATTCCAATGTATATGCAAAATTGAATACTAATACACCAGAAGCAAAAAAGTTTTACTAACTACTCATTTCCCAGTGAAGTTGTTCGTCCAAAATTTTTGTCTATGTATTTATTTCATTTCATTGATTTGCAATAAATTTTAGTTACCTTTTGTGCCACCGGGGTCCTTGATATTGTGTACAAATCTAACAGAACCTTCTACACATCTAAGCAAACTCAAACTCTGCTTTGACAGCTAGAATCATGCTTAAGTTCTGTCAAACTCCATATTTAAGTGACAGATATGAAATTTTGGAAATCTCAACATTGGAAGGTCGCGCGCTAGCTAGCACGCGTAACAAGATGCCCTGCCTGGCCTAGCCCTGTGTGATTGGCTGCTATTTATTTATTTGCTTCAGACAGAATGATATTGCTATGTCACTCTAAATTGGTTTTCACTTGTTTCTTTTTGTTTCTTTCTTGGAACGCGCGGGGATAGGCAGATCCAAACGTTGTTGATGGCATTAAATTAGAGAACAATTACATTTTTTTAGTGACTTATATACATATTAGGGACATTTCTCACCGTCATGCACAAAGTTGCTCTTCGACGTTCTGACACACATTGGACACTGCGCCACTTGGTAATCCTTCCCGGGGCAGGATGTGGTGGACAGACACTTTCTCCTTCTGGTTTGAAGGCAGTCCGAATCGCAAATGGACCATTCTGACCATTGGGACCATCGACCTAGGGGATATTTACAATTGTTTATCCTTATCCTTATTATATAGCCTTCTACCCGCAATATGTATTTAACGAGTAGTAATACTCGACCACTAACTAATACTTGCTATCTTGTTTATTTTTTAAAATGGAGAGAAGTCCTGCAAAAACATTTTCCTCATATTTTTTTTTCCGGGATATTCCCACCCACTTTCCCACCACTGTGATTCCTGTTAGAGCCAGGATCTACAGCGCCATCCAGAATAGACAAGATCTCAATCAGTGACGACTGGGCTAGATCCCGGGGGGACCTAGCCTTCTGTCTTGGATCCCACATAGTTATTAAACTAAAGACGGTATAGAAATAAGAAGCAAAAATATATATGTGCGCTGCATTGCAATGCATACATATGATTTTTTTTTTACTTCCCTAATCTAAATAGTGGGAGATAGCATTATTACAAACGAGGCATAAATTGCCTTTCGAGGGATCACCACGGGTGAATTCGGAGGACTAAACCTTTTTCTCATAATGTAAACATTACTCAAATTTGAAAAAGTTTAAAAAAACTTACCAAGCATAACATCGGCGGATTCCTCTACCAATTCGTCAAGTCCATCCACATACATATCTGTGCAAAAAAACAATTATTATTGTAGAATACTCTGTGTAACTGAAAAAAAGTAATTGCCCCACCGTCACCAAGGATTGCCCTTGGTCGACGATCAAATTGACTACAGTCAATTGTATGGGAAGTAAGTGGGACACTGAAGTCTTTGCTGACTTCCCGTCAACAAATATTGAAGGATATTCAACTGTATATCTAATGATACTTTTCTTTCATAAACTACTGTAACTAAAAAAGCAATATACAGTTTATATAGTACTAGGTGACCCACCAAACGTTGTTTTTCCGATATATATTATTCCTGCTCCTGTGGCATTTTTCCAAATCCTTTCGGATAGCTTTGTTTGGCCTAAAGTGCCTGCATGCTGAAATTCAAGCCTCTAACATCTTCAGTTTAGACTTTTCACACAAACGGTCATTCCGTCGAAGTAGAAATTTCGAGAATTCCTTTCTTAGTTCATCCCTACTGTACCTAAGCTACGTCCCATCCAAATTTCAAGTGCCTGCGTCTAGCTGTTTGGCCTGTGACATTTCAAGTGTCAGTCAGTCTGTTTCTTCTTTTATATATTTAGATTCTGATTCCCGAACAACATCTCACCAAGGTCACAGTTAAGGCAGTCGGGTGTCTTCTGTATAGCTGAGCCAACACAGGGTTGTCCACCGTTGAGGGGTCGAGGGGCGGTGCAGGACCGGACCCTGCGCTTGCCGCGGCTGCGCTGATCCGGGCAGGTGCAGTCGGCCCAAGCTGACCATGGTGTCCAGCCGCCGTTCACTAGGGAAGTTTCGGAGATACCTTGATATTCTAAAATGTGCATAAGTGTACCTAGCACTCTAAGTTCCTACTTGTATATTGTACACCATAACAACAAATCTTTAAGTATGTAAATTTGGATATCAATATTTGAGTTTTTTTATATAGACTAGCTAATCTTACGCGTCCAGATATCATCGCGTCTTAACTATGAATAGTGATTTCGACATTTGACATGATAACTGGTGGAACGTTAGGTAACCCTCTTAGACTTGTCAGCCCTCGTAATACACACATCAAAATTATCTATTTTATGTTATAATGACACATCCGACCTTATGCTTCTGACGTCGAGTAAATATGAGTGTATCCGAGTAACCGTCTAAGGCAGACATTAGACGCTCATGCAAGCGTCATTCAATTCCATCAGTCATGATTTATGGAATGGCTACTAATACGAATTCAAACATCATTCACTATATTAGACGATAGGAAATCCGTCAATCACAATCATGACTGTGGTAAAACTGAGATCAAAACGTATCGTCGAATGTCTGCCTTAGAAAACCTACTCATAGTTAAGTAGCAGGAAAATGTATCTTACCAAAAACCCCTGTATAATAATTCTGACGAATCTTAATTTAACTTATCAGGTATAAATGTCAAATACGGATTAACCAAATAGAACTGTCATAAAACTTTGGTATAAGTTACCCCGCGTTTATTGTTAAGAAGATGCATTTGAAGAAACTAAAGTGGATGATAGACTGATACATATTGTCAGTCGATAAAGCTGTATACTCGGCCTGTTAAGACACGTCACGAGAGTCTTGGAACCTGGTGTTACGGTTGTAGAAAGGCCTCAATGCCTCACTTCTGTTTACGATATTACGCGCTAGTAATAAAATATTACGACCATCTTAACTACGTCATCCCGACAGACAACTTATCGTAATACATATACTAAAACAAGGATGCTATTTATTCGAAAAACAATTTGATACAGATTGTTTTTCAATTTGTTTAATGATTAAAATATGCAAATCTCTTCAGTTCTCTTCTCAGTTACGAAATATCTGTATACAATATATAGCGACTAAACTAATTTTTAATATTATTATGCCTAATATCAAAGAAATAGAAAAATCGCTATCAAAAACGGGGGGTGTGGTTAAGAGGGTGAAACATAGTGGACTACAAAAACAGCGTTCAATCTATTTCGAAAGACTATGTTTACAAGAATTGTAGAACATACTATTTAAAAAATATTTAGTGATATTTAAAAACAAAAATCGCAATTTACTTACCAAAAACTGTAAGTAAGGCGGGTTCCGATAGCCTTTTACCAGCAATATTTTCTGCAACACATGTGTAGTTGGCCATGTCCTGGAACAAACGTCGCGTTTAGACAAAGTCAACCTAAATCAAACCAAAAACTAAATAATCATCATAGGAAATGTTACTGTTGAAGCCAATTTTTTCATTTCGTTAGAACAACAAAATACTAATTATGAAAAAGACAATCAAGATGCAAGCAAGCAAAATGATGCACGCTCTTTAAAAAAAAATATTTTTATAAAAATAACTAAATTTTTCTTTTTAAATTTGGAACAACTTGCTGGCCAGTCCGTTAAAAGTTTGAATTTCCAAGAACACAAAACAAATGACAGTGTTCTCACCAGCAACGAGGCGTGCTTGATGACCAGCGTGCCGTCTCTCTCTACGGCGACATTGTCGTCGGGTGCGACAGGGACGTCGTTCTTCAGCCAGTACACCTGTACGAAGGGCGCTGCCGGCGGCGGCTCGCAGTGGAACGAGACCTGGGTGTCGACGCGCACAAGCTGGGAGCGGGGTGGCATGCTGAACTGCTTCTTTATATCTGTTGGAGGTGTTTTTTTTTAAACTGCAAACCTTTTTCTTTCTTTCCCGATCCGATTAATCACCCCATTTGCCATATGCGTACTAACATAAAGTTTGTGCGATTCATAAAATAGTACATAAATACACTTACGGCCATTTAATCCCAAAACCGGGTAGACAAAGGCACTTACTAAGAAAATGCCCATGGTACACTATACGTATTTAACCCAACGAGATAGGTGGTAACCCTAAACATCAAACCTTTCGAGACCTTACATGCTAAAAGTTAAACAATCTACAAAATAGCAAATTCTCAATCCAGTTCAGTACTTTTTTCGTGAAATAAGTATAAACATCCATATACAATTTTCGCATTTATAATAATAGTAGTATAGTTAGAAATAGTATGCACTAAAGTAATCCCCGGAGACGAGGCGACGACGGCTGCCACATGACGCCGTTGGCTCGGATCTCTGGAATTCCGTATTTCCGAACAATTTCCACCTTCACACACCCTCGACACAGGTAGATGCCATGTTTGTGACAGATTTCAGAATGTCTAGGTATAAAATATAAATGTTCCTACGAGATACCTTGATATTCTAAAATGTGCATAAGTGTACCTAGCACTCTCAAGTTCTTACCTGTACATTGTATACCATAACAACTAATCTTTAAGGAGAATTTTGATATCAATATTTGAGTTTTTTTTATATAGACTAGCTAATCTGACGGGTCTACATATCATCGCGTCTTAACTATGAATATTGATTTCGACATTTGACATGATAACTGGTGGAACGTTAGGTAACGACTTATCAGCCTTCGTAATACACACATCAAAAGTGTCTAGGGATCAAGAACATGTTTAGCTAAAAAATCTAATGTATTTAAATCAAATCTTCTGGATTGGTCTCCTACCTAATTCCCCATGCCTGTATCAGTGACTTATCACCACATTTTGAATAAATTATGAATGAATTCAGTTTTTGCAAAATATATTCTTGATTGCAATCTTCTAAAATGTACTTGATCCCTAGACACTTTTGATGTGTATAATTTCACTATTCTACTAATAACGATATTTCCCAAGATCGGAAACTTACGTATGAAATCCTATAGGGACTATGTCCATTAACACAGTGGTGAACTTTAGCTAACTTTGCCAATGCTCCGCTCAACCGACTGCACTTACTAAGTTTAAGTGTTTGCTCCCATGACTGGGTGTCTCGTACATAATTTCATACATTTAGCTTAGGTTTCTTGGCAACTTGATTAAGGTAACATTGCAACAGATTTCATTGCAAAATCTTAATTGTTTAATCTTAATGATTAGAATTTGTCAGGGCTAAAATTTTATGTTAATTTAATTTAATTTTATTTTGATTTTATGCTGATTTAATTTTATTCTAATTTGATTTAATTGAATATTATTTTATTCCAATTTTTGTTTATTTTAATTGTATATTAATGCATTGTAATCATTGTATATGGACTCCCTTGGTCTGAAATAAATTATTTGATTTGATTACTTTAACACCAGCGTCACGGGCAACTGTGCCAGTATTCTGAGGCGTCGTCTCGTTTTTATCTGGCAGACTAAGGAACAATAGATAGGAGTGCTGCATTTCACATGCATTGCAATCTACTGTATCGAATTTGTTGTTTGTGTAATTTAAAAAAAAACGCGCACAGACTTTATAACTCAATAATGTTCATCGGGTGTATCGGCGCGAATATAATCAAAGACAAGCTCGAACTTACCTTTTAAGTCCACTCGTGACCACGACGCATGCAACTTACGTTATAATAAAACCTTAATTATAAATATGTATATTTCATTAATCTAACAGTAAGTGTTATATTGTTAAGTTTTTCTTGTTTTTTAATGTTAAGTCTTGTAATAAAATGTAATATTACCTAACCATTCTCCACACTACAGTATTAGTATTTATTCTGTAAGGGTTGTGTGTGTAAATAAATAAATAACTGCTTCGAAACGTCGAGTAAAATAAGAAAGGTAAGCTCGAACTTATCTTTGATTATATTCGCCCCTGTATACCCGATGAACATAATTGTTGTGTGTTTTAAGCAAAAAATGATCTATGCCTATTTATATATCTTTATATTGTTAAATATGGATAAACACTTTTGCATCTAATGTAATAGGTATCAAGTCAAAACGCGTGAAAAGTCAAACGGTTCTATTAGCGAGGGTAGACTAGCATTCATGGAATCATAGATTTTTTGGATAGATACTGTTTATCCTCTAACCTATTAACGATAAGGTTAGATAGATCACGTGAAGAACTTTCTGGATCAGTAGCCAGTTTTCCGATATCTTGTGTAGATTAGAAATAATGAAGTGAGATCACTTCTCGTTTCTGTGTAGAAGCAAAAAAACTAAAAATGTGTAATCCTAATAACAATGACTTTTCGCGTCAAATGATGTCACGGCAGCTTCATGGAAATTTCCCTACCTACTACTAATTTTATGACAAAAGTATAACCTGCAGATGTTCGACTTCTCTACCCCAATAGAACCTGCGATTAATAAGGGGAAGTAAATTCCCACTTCAACACATTATACATTGAACTTTAATGAACGTCTTCACTGAAATTATCGGGAGATTATAATTTATCAAAAAAATAATCGCATAATGATATGCAACACAATAAGACACATACCAACTTCAACATTGACCAATAATCTCATGTTGCACCTACAGTAGATTTTCTGGTAAAAATCACCCGCAGTACTAAAATAATACCTGCAGCCCTAGCAAGGGCGTCAAGAAAGATACGACATAGAACAAATACGCGCTGTGATTGGCTACTATGTCACGCATCATGCGACTTGCCTTGTTTCAACCAATCGCAGTGCCTGGTATGTCATGTCATTTCTTTCTTGGAACGCTTTACTAGGGGGGCTGCAAAATAACCAAAATGACAAACTTACAAGCAAGCTCAACGAACGCTGGTTGACTTCTTATATGCCCTCGACTAGTCCAGGCGAAACAAGAGCACTGGTACTTCTCAGGGCCGAAGTACTCATCCACCTCCTGCTTGGTGACGTTATGCTCTCCATCGATAATCCTCACACCGTTGTGAGGGTCCACCAGCTCGAAGTTAACGCTCTGGATCTTGATGCCGTTGCATTTGTAGTATACCTGGTGTAATGTCCAAAATGTCAATATATATTCGCATTCCGCAACATGGTACACTTATTCTATTCAGAACTAGCTGTCTCGGCAAACATTTGTTTTGCCACAGAATGTCGCTTTTGTACCCCGTGCATTGGAAGAAATACACTTTTTAAACCGTCCCTGGACTTCCTCGTGTAATTCAAGACCAAAATTACCCAAATCGGTCTAGCCGTTCTCGAGTTTTAGCGAGACTAACGAACATCAGTTAATTTTTTTATAACTAGAAGATACTAGATTTAATCTAATACATAACTGTAAATATTCAATTTTGTTGAATTGTATACATATATTTTTTTTTATAATACTGTTACTTATGTTCAAATGCAAATTAAAAAATTTACGTAAGTTTATGTTCATATTGCTCTGTCTTTATTATATTTTTTTTTATTGCTATCAACAAGCGTTATATATGAATATAAAATTAGTATAACGTCCAGGGTGGCATGTTCCCAGCAGTGGATGTCATTTTTTCCTTCATAAGAACCTTCTGCTGGCATTAATGAGCACAACAAAGGAAGAATTAGCGAAATCGGTCCACCCATTCCGAAGTTATAACATCACAACGAAAAGTGGCATTGATTTTTATATATATCTCTACGTCAGAAGCATAAGGTCGGATGTGTCATTGTAACAAAATGACTCATCCGACTTTATTCTTCTGACGTAGAGATATAATATAGATTGAGTATATCCTGTACAAAGTCATATATCAGGATACTGTTAAGTTGTACGTATGTAGCATCATCATCAGCAACAAGATTTATTTTTTAACTCAATGAAGAAGCATTTGACCACCATCCTGCCCGATGTTAAGCAGCCATGAATTGTATATATTTTTTAGTGTATGCCCCATACTTTCATTCGCGTAGTTTCAGTATTTCATACAAACTATAACAACCTGTATATAGAGTCACTTCCCACAGGATCGGGATAAAAAGTATCCTATGTCCGTCTCCATCTTCTAAGCTACCTCCCCACAAATTTTCATCCAAATCGGTTCAACCGTTCTTGAGTTATAAATAGTAAAACTAACCCTTTCATTTATATATCGCTCATTTACTGCAACAACGCGATATCTCAAAACGTGTTACACGCTGCTGAAATAACAACCTTATTACTATTACTAAGGATTCTTTTCACAATAACATAATATTGTGATCGCGTTGTTGCGCGATGCGTGTAGCGATATATTGGTTACATAATGTGATTAAATATATATATAAAACTTCGATTTTAAGTATAGATAGGTTTATAACTGTATCTTCCCCTCTTCTGCAGGAATTTGTTGTGACCATCTGGATCCAATGTCATGAAATTTATATTATTCACCATCTGTTACCAACGTAAATAAATATATTGAGTACTAGTGGACTCGACAGACGTTGTCCTGTCTTAACTATATCCAGGGTGGCCTTTGCCCAGCAGTGGATGCCATTTTTTTTCTTTCATAAGAACCATCTGCTGCCATTAATAAGCACAACAAAGAAAGAATTAGTGAAATCGGTCCACCCGTTCCGGAGTTATGACGTGATAACGAAAAGTGGCTTTGATTTTTATATAATAGATTAAAAAAACACAAAATCCTGGATATGAAGTGTCTTACTATCGAATCATAGTATCTCGCGTTCCATACATAGGTACCTACATATTATATATCGACATTATTTTCATACGGGCCCACAGATTCAGAAAACGTATTGCTTATTCCCTAACTGAAGCTTTTACAAAATGAAAATACAAAGTTGAAGTAGCCAAAGCTATTCAGTCCGAAAGCGTGGAAGCAACCAATATAAGTAAAGGAACTTTAAAAATTGCCATTTTAAAACCGCTCGCAGGCAGAAACGACTTCTACCGTATAAACTTCAAGAGGCTTTGAATCACGAACCGCAATCTAACTCAGGGAATTGGTAAACTTTTCTAAAAATTCCCTCCAAAATATATACATTGTAAGGTGAACTATTTTGTAGTTGGGATTATAGGAACTGTGAGGTCGTAATAAAGACAGGCATCTCTCAGTTGTCTACTGCACTTTCAAATTTAGTAGGAGATTATTTTTAAGACTTTTATAGAAGTCTTTGGGAATGGAATCAAATGAATGGCAAGCATTCGTTCATTGGATGGCAATATTTCATTGCATGATGATAAGGAGACTTTACCTGCCTGTACATAACATGTTAGGTGATGAATCAACGTTGAAAACGTTACACACAACCTATATAGGGATTATGTTTTAAAAAAATGGATAGATTATATTCGAAAATAAAGTGAACATCGCTCAAAGACTACACCAGCTCTGCTCCACTACATTAAACTTACTAGCTAAAAATAGACACACGAAGATTAGACTTGTTGCAAAACAAAGAAATGCCAAAAATGTCAGGGTGTTTTGTTAATATAGAAAAAAATGTATTTAAGTATATTTCGTTGTCTGAATTCCATGACACAACTAAGTGCTTTAGCTACTTAACATGGGGTGGAGGTAATGTGCGTGTTGTTCTAAAAATATTTATTTATGTATTTCATGTACTTAAAGCAGACTTGGATATTCCGAAGTTGATTCTAGGCATGCTCTATTACAATACTTAGGGGATGAATATCGCAAACGCAACTAATTTATTTTTCGTAATACTTCGATTTTTTGCGAATTTGGTTTAAAATGTAATGTAATCTTGGAGATGAAAAGTTAAACAAAATTGCACAAATCATTAAAGTGCGATTTTGATTTATTTTTTCAATATCACTTATATCTAAATTTTCTAGGACAGATTTCTGACAAATTGTACAAATCTCACCTCCTCAGTTGTTACTTTATTCGTTTACACGTTGTATAAAGCAAGTAGACACGGACTTCTCCAGAAATTGTCATTTACGCCTAGAGGCGTGTGAATCGGGGGCGGTGAATTCCCTGATTATATTCCTAACGAGGGCTAAACTACTTTATGAATCAAAGCATATTTTTCAATGCCTAGAATTGTAACTATATAACGTTTTATAAAACGAAAGTTTTTCTTGATATTGACTAAACCGACATTACAATACTGTTTCATTTTATGATGCAGTTTAGATAGATATTGCAAAATTCTCTTCTCCCAGCTTAGTTATGCTAAGTGTTCGCTAAAACTGCAGTAGTGTTAAATGACAGCTTTTCTTGAGATTCATTGAATAATTAGATTACATTACATATACGAGCACGACAAAAGACTTTTCGTTAGTAGGTAAATAAGGTCACTTGAACATTTTTGAACTAATGAAGTCAAATTGTAATAGACAATTTGATATACATGAAAATATAACACAAGTTTATTTGGTGCATCGTTTAAATCACATAAGTTTTAACTATGAAAAATCTTGCATAAAATGTTTATTACATTCTTAAACTTGTATTAAGTACGATGTTAAAGTATATTTCAGAAGTTACACAATAATTAAGTCTTTCAAAGATTAAGAAACGGAAGAAATATAATAATTTTAAAGAAAAAAGGACCAACTTCAACCAATACCAGTACCCTACGATTTTTAAAGTTCCCCTCGATTTATACTGTCTGACATGACATCATCACAAAATATATGTGCGTCGAATAGAGTATCTTCTCCGTTTTTTCGTCGGTCAAAAAGATAACTTAATAAATAATTATGAAAGCACTTACTTCTAAAGCATTTGCGGCACGGCATTTCAAGGTCGCAGGTTTATTCTTCACCACATAAGTGTTTTCTGGTTCCAACAAAAACACTGGCAAGTTATCCTTAGTTGTATGAAGAGTAATTTTGTCATCGAATATTGATACCGGATGATCGACTTCCGACTTCACAGTCGAGGAGTCTGGAGCGTCTTTGTAATTGAATTCTTTGTCATAATCATAATCATAACGATCGCCTTCATCGTCGTCATCTTCTTCCTCTTCTTCATTATTGGGAAAAACAGCGGGAGGAAGAAAGTAGTCTTTTTCATCCGGTGGTTTTGGTTTTTTAAGAAAGTCAAGGGTGTTCACTAGCGCTTTATCTTTCCCTTTCGTTTTGCTTGGATCAGTGTCATCTGTACTTCTTCGAGAACCTAAAATAGAATGTTGTAACATTATCCTAAAATTCGAAGTAGTCAATTATTTGGAACTCAATATTATTTGCCTTTTACAAAATTCTTAATTTTAAGATTTCTCATCACTTAAACTTGTGTACAAGTTTTCACTTACTTCTCAACTTTTCCTCTCCGTTGATGGTAGAAACAAAAACCGCGATGATCAAACATCTCCATAAGGTCACTTCCATTTATAAAAGTATGTTCACAAACGCTCATAAACAAGAACACCCATCTCCATGCTTGCAGGTACTAGAGCGTCTAGACTACATCACTCACTTTTAATGGAAAACCCATAACGTCCAGCAACGGTTGTAAACCATTTCATTCACTGTAGGAAATAACTCGGTAATAACTCAATAGGGTCGTCACAAATTATTAATCTCTTCACCGGCACATATTACGATAGTTACGAGGGGTTGTAAAAATTCTATCGTAAAAGTTGACGAGAGGAGGCACGCACGGGGTACACGTCGACGCTTCACTGCCGTCCGAACTACACTAAAAGTAAGGGTAGTGAATCTCCCTAGGAATTCGTTCGCGCATGCGCCTCACCACAAAGGGATGGTGGAAATATTATCGCGCATTCTTTGAGTTGCAACATTGCGAAAAAGTTTCAAGAGTTATGGGACCGCCTTTGTGTTGATGTGCGAGTGGATTTTCGCCCCCATACGTGGCGAGGGGATGAAATAGCGGTGCTAAATACCTACTTTGAAACCGTTTAGGCACTTTCATTTTCGGATCGCGTGCGTTTTTATGCCGCGGCCTTTTGGAAAGGGGTACGAACATATTTCACGTACATTAAAATTATGGGAAAATGAGAATGCAAGGACATTAAATTCTGAAACAGGTTGGTACATAAAGTCCTTTTTTACTTCACGGTTGCGAAAATTATGCATGAATTTCTTTGAACTACAACTTTTTTTAACACAGTGAACAAGCGTATGTAGTCTACGGTGGAGCACACTTGTTCATTAGGTACTTATTTACCCGTGACTTGAAGACCTCCAGTCTATACAGCGCAGGAAACACAGACTCCGGTAAGTAATTCCAAATCCTGGCGGTTCGCACTATGAAAGTAGATTAGAACTCAAACCGTTTGGTTCGCGTAAATGGAATATCCACCTAACATGATCTCACCAATGCACCGAAAAAGGTATTGGATGGATAACACACATTATTCTAAACTTTCTTCTGCTACTGCTATCATGCTAAAAGTACCTAGGATTTTTATTTACAAAATTCTACCCCGAGGGTCGTCGGGACTTTACCCGGCGTCGACGTAATGCTTTGGCGATGAGTTAAGACTTCACTTGCTTTAGTGATGACTTTATTGTATACATTTGGGTGTTTTTTCCAAGTACCTGCGTATGTCTTTAAAAGATACAATTATATTTAGACTTCAGTTCGAAGTATCCGGCCAAGCTACAGCCGTTCATATTCTAAATGGAAGGAAATAATCTCGCTGCGTGAATCAATTATAAAGCATGTAATCCACTAAATTGCTTATTAAAATTTTGTAGCTCTGATAAATATATGAATACCTACATATGTACCTTGTCCGTTACACTATGTTAACCTTAGTACAAAAATAATTCCTAAATCATTTAATGCCGAACATAATTTTGAAAATAATTAATAATGTACTTCATACTTTTTGGTGAGTCAGAAATTGGAAAAACCTTTCTTTTAATAATTAATTAATTAAAAAAATTACACTTCACGTCTTTTAAATCCAAATTAGGGCGGGCATAGGCACTTGTTAAAGCAA
>SJJU01005428.1:0-15972 GCA_012932125.1 Conopomorpha cramerella
GCACTAAAGGTACAATGGGTGGACTTAATACCAAAGTATTATCTACCAGTCGATCTCAGAACATGGGAGAACATAGGCGCGGGTCAGTATTATTAAAAAGTACAATACAAAACAAAGAAAATATTTTTACAGGATATAGTTGGTACAAATCTAACTGCATCATCATCATCATCATCAGCCCATACCTGTCCACTGCTGGACATAGGCCTCTCCCATCTAACTTAATTTAAGTTAATACAACAACAAATATAGATACATGTAATAATGATAAATAAAAAAGTACACATACAAATGTTATGTAAGCGCATAAAGTTTCTGATAAACTTTAGCATTCACTTGCAACAGAACAATGAATATTAATTATCGCTTAAGTATTTGTCTTTGTATATGGACGGACAAGAAAGTGGTCCATGAGATTTCATGACACTCCCTGTTTCACTTAAACACCTTTAAGGTGTTATATGACGGGCCTGTTGGTGTAGTGGTCAATATGTATGCCTCTATTAGTTCTTTGCTAACCACAGCACCAAAACAATACCCCCTCAAGGCCAAGTAATATTGGATATTCAATACAATAGTAGAAAACTGACAACATAACCTGAGCTCTCGTTCGAGAGATGGTCAAGAATTCAAGTTATCGGTCAAACCAGTAATACTTATTAAGATTACGAGTGTAGCTTGGTCTTAGGGGTATCGTTGAGGACGTGTGGTTAACAATGAACGCCTCTATTCCGCTGGGTCGTGGGTTCGATTCCCACCGCTGACAGGCGGTCATGAAACAATAAGTAATGGCGGCCATCTTGGATTTATTATAGTGTACTGTATTCTACTAGTCGAGCCCTTTTATTTGATACCCATATTGGGTTTGCGAAAGAATAGGTCATCCGCCATTTTGTAGCGGTGGCCATCTTGGATTTACAATTATACTAAATACATTAAATTGTATTGTCACCGGACCTAAAGGTGTGCTTGGTGCACATTTGAACAGGAAGGTACTTCTATTTCAATTTCTAATTTTGACCCAAATAAATACCGTAAAGGTCGAGCTAAATAAAACCGTTTAAAAATGCACCTTTGTCTTGACATTTATAATAGTTTCCACCTTCGGGTGGTAGATTCTTGGCTGACTGTACCTAGAACACCTACAAGGCAAAACCATTCAAACTTCCTATTCCGTTACGAGCATATAAAAAAAAAGATCCAGAGCAAAATATTGCCTGAAAATCTAATTGCTCACGTTGCGCTCCCACACAGCTCTATAGGTATCAAAATATCACAGCACTTTAAAACCCGTATTCTAAACCAATAATGGTCGCCACTCACTGTCCCTTGAACACATTTTGTCTCTTTCACAACACCACGAATAGAGCGAGACGAACGTTACGTTTATCAGAGATCTATGCTGAAGTTTCGGTATACGGGTATGGATTGCTTGTAGGTAATATTGCGCAATACATCACGTTCACTGGGACAGGAATTGTCAAAAGAAAAAGTATGTAGAAGTTATACGCATCGCTTCAACGCCCACGTGATGATTTCTTGTGATATAGGGTTTCATATCTGGTTTTCTGGAAAGTTTTTATATGATTTTTCTTTTCTGTGCTGTGCTGAGTTCTATGCTACGTTATTGCAAAATATGTTTGAACGCAATAGAATTGGACCATTTTCATCACTGGAGCGTCTGTAGTCCAGTGAGTCGGATACTTGACTTACAATCGGGAGGTCGCGGGTTCGAGTCAGGCTACTGGACAAGTACCAATGGGACTATTTTTAGAGCGTATGTCCGGCACGCAAAGCTCGTACGGTGAAGGACAACGTCGTGATGAAACCCGCACACCACAAGGTGTCACGTTGGGTTAAATACGCTTGGTGAACCGTGGGTATTTGCTTAGCAAGTGCCTCTGCCTACCCCGCTTTGAGATGAAAAGTCGAGAAGTGTATTTTTTTTCATCACTCCTATTCGAAAATTTTGTTCCTCTTTATGGAGGAGCGAAATGATCCTTTGCGGCTCTAGGGAGACAAAGTAATTTTTTAATTTTACTTTACTCCCTAGGAAGATAAAGTAGCTTTTTAATTAATATTTTTATGTTAGAAAATGTCATGCGACCCACCCCTGTCATTGGCAATCGGCCCAATTCAACTAGTTACTTAACTATAACTTCATTGACACTATGAAATAATCATCAGGTCGTTTTACAGTAAAAACGAATAAAATATTTTATTAATAAACTTTCGTGTCGTTTCGTACTTCATTGTGTTTCTTTTCCTCATAGGGGCAATGAAAATTAGAGTGCAAAACTCTGCAGCAAAATACTTTTGTCTCGAGCACTTTACGTTGAATCCCTCGCCGTAAAAGTATGTACTATTTTGCTTCCTTGTTACATACAATCTACTATTTCAGCCTAATTCTACCGTTTTTTAGCAGGACATACATACTATATACTAATATTCCAAGGAAGTCTGATCAATCAATCGATCAAAGAATCATCCAGATCGGTTTACCTAGTCAAAAGTTTTGAGGTAACAAACATAGAAAAAGAAATACCGACAAATTTACGACCTCCTTCTTTTTTTTAAGTCGGTTCAAAAAAACGACACCATTCGCCAACATACGTCATGATTTCGAAACGCCAAAGTCTCTTAATAAGTTAGATAAATATTTTCTTTAATACAAACTGAAGCTTATATTCCCTTCCGAATCCTCCCGTCCAATAATAATATTTAATTTACAATTTGATCTTTGAAGAGACTTATTTTTTTTTCTCTCCCATTTTTTTTATCTGCTCCGTCAGCCGTGGTACAAGAATAACTTATAAAAGTGAGATAAATCTACGCAAACAGAATTATAAGTATTTTCCTGTTGCCGGCCGGCTTTTTGCATTTCGCTCTTTCCTTCCGACACCTTTTGATCATGTACAAACGCTGTGCTTGAAAAATAAAAGAAAATCTAACTTTCTCTGCCAAAGTACGTACCGTCGACCAAAAAAATGGCCTATAAAATATCCTAATTCCTGTCACTAGAACGTCAATAAGGTACAATTATTATTGTTATATTGTGAAAAGTGAAAAATGAACCTTAATGTCTAATGACACTCGTACTGGTTTCAACCTTAGGGTGGTAGACCAGATTATTAGCAGACTGTTCATTTGAAGTGGGAAAAGTTGCTCGATGAAAATAATTATAGTACTGATAGATTAAGCGTATGTACAGTTTGTGCAAATCATTGAATAAATAATAAAGGATTTTATGTGAATGATATGTTTTTAATCGGGAAGAAGGTACAAGCAGCACATTCTCCATAGATGCTCTTATTAAATTCTACTAATTTTAGTTTGGTGTGGTTTCCCATGTTGTAGGTACATGTCCCTTCATATAAATCTCGACAGACAAGATACATTTTGTACAGTTCGTGTTTATCAAAATTTCGCGTGGTTTACACAAAGTCTTGTACAGATTTCACGATTTTTCTTACCAAATACACACTCTATCTCACTCTTTCACGGTAAACTTTTGATCGTATTTTAATTAAACTTTTGAACGAATTAATAAATTAAGACTTTATTGTATACTAGATATTACATAAATAGACACATTATAAAAGGCGATCTTATCGCTGATAGCGATACCTTCATTAATTTGTATTTTTTTTATTAAACTACAATAATATTTTTAATCCATACATCGTATAGAACAAAGGCACCTCCCGCTGTCAGTTTCATGTATGCTTCAATCTATATATATAAAAGAAAGTTTGTATGAAATACTGAAACTACGCGAATGAAATCGCGGGGTTTCCACTAGTAGTAATATAAAAATACAGAGTTAGAACACTCCCATACATTTAATATGACGATTCACAGCCTCAAAGAAGTTATTTAGACGAATACATTATAATAAATAGCAAATAAGTAGTTTTTAGCAAAAAATATTTTATTTACAACAGTTGCTCGATGTGATATCCTTCTAGTGTGCTATATTCACCAGCCCTCTTAACTGTTTCTATATGAATTTTTGTTAACATTTGCGGGCTTATTAGAGCAATGGGATGGCGTACGCGATTTTGTAGCTCTTCCAGGCTGTGTACTCTTTTAGCAAAGACATTATCCTTTCTGAATCCTCATAAATCACATGGAGTAAGTATTGCTTATGCTCCCACTATCCCTGGCAGCGAAACTTGATTTTTTATTAAGATTTAGAAATATGATATTGTCATGTAAACAGAGTACATTGATTTTTATTGTTGTTGTGTTGATTCTGTGTTCTGTTTATAATTAATTTTGTGTTTTCCTATCTACTAATGATTAATAAACGAATAACTGCTATTCACCTCAAAGCGGTGCCTCTTTTACTCCCGCTAATTCTAACACAGAGGTCTCTACGTCCAGTCGGCGAAGAACCTAGGGGCGTTACACCTGCCACCTACGCTTTTGTTATGCTTCTAAATTTACATCGATTTTCCAATAATTGCACGCCGTATCGAATTATTTCAAGACAAAACAAACCTTCGAGCTTACGTCAACGACGTTCTAAGTGTTTTTTTTGCACCTACTCGCTGCAACCGTGGTGTATTGTTCGCCGGCCTTTTGAATTGAACACGCTTGCCGATATTGAAAAAAAAAACTTGGTAACTGTACTCGTAACAACGATGGCTGCGATTCGTGTGATACGAATTGAAACGCAGAGATCGTCACGTTTGTTTGTGTATACACATATGTCTGGGCGTGTGTGTGTAATTTTGCAGTTATTAT
Source organism: Conopomorpha cramerella (assembly GCA_012932125.1). Classification (NCBI taxonomy): domain Eukaryota; kingdom Metazoa; phylum Arthropoda; class Insecta; order Lepidoptera; family Gracillariidae; genus Conopomorpha; species Conopomorpha cramerella. Next base: position 4,750 of record SJJU01005428.1, read on the forward strand.
CATTTAAATGAATCATGAAATTATAATAACTGCAAAGAAATAAGAACCAATAATACCTGTAATATTTGTGGTTTTCTCATGGACGCAATTGTCGGAACTGAACCAAATTGAAATGGGACTAAACGGAAATGCGCAGCTTTTAAATAAAAAATAATAGTTTTTAGGTAACAAACCTAAAGAAATACCGAAGAATTAAGAACCGCCAGAAGTTGGATGCGAGAAGCATAAAACAACTCATAGTGTCGTGCGATTGGAGAGACCTATGTCCAGCAGTGGACAAGCATGGGCTGATGATGATGAAGAACCGCCTCCTTTTTTTTAAAAGTCGAATTTAAATATAAACAACACTTCACGCCCTTTAACGACAAACTCGATCAGCTGATTGTGTTTTGCATGAAAAGCTCGTTTTTGTTACGTTTTGCTGCTGAAATGGACTCCAGTACGGTCTATAGAAACACTTCGGATAAAAAAGGTATTTTTAAATTATGCTGTATTTTGATTAGGTCTATTTTATTAAGATTAATGTCTCAGCAATGTAGATCATTTTCCTCTGCTTAATGGATAAAATAATGACGTCAGTAATTCGTAATATTGTGTTTTGTTTCGCACGGCAAATGTAAGGGCCTACTCTCCGGTCTTCCTCTCTTCGACTATAAGTCGGTCTTATAGTCGGAGAGCCTTATAGTCGGAGGGATAGTAGAATTAAGGAAAATAAAACCAAACCTGACAATCCACTTCGACTAAATTACGAAGAAATAAAAACATTTATTCAACAGAGTGTAATCCTGGATTTTGCCGAATTTGGCGTAATCTCTTCTATATTGTCCGACATTTTCTTCGTAATATAGCTCAAAATTAAGAAAATGACATTCGCAGTTTATTTTTGTCAAAAAGTGAAGATTACCGAGTTCTTTTTTATTCGCCTCAAACATGCCAAAACGAATCTTGTCTAGCGGTGTTACGACTTTGCTTTGATGGTTCCAGTGCTCTGATATTCTACTCCGCGCCTTATCCCAGCGAGATGCTCAGAACTCGATGTTCCTCTCTCTATCGCTATACTTAACTATGAACGTGATAGCATGATACATTTTCACAAATCGCAGAACGTCAAGATCACCAATAGGTACTTAGATTAGGATGCCCTCAGCCAACACCGCTGTACTTTGTCTCGTTTATACGCAGATGAAATGACAGAGATAAGAGAAAACAGCCTTATCGAACGTGTTTTGCGTTAGGTATTAATCTTTTTGTACGATATTGGAATGTGAATCGATGCCAATGTTCATGGAATTCCGACAAAGCCTTTGTGTAAACCTACCCGATAAACTCTTTCGTTCATTTTACCAATACAGCAGTTATGTGCAGAATGAGGTTGAGAATATCGTGTCTTTCTTTTTCACAACTTCTCCAATAATCCAAACGTCAGTCAGAAAATGACAGCAAATAATAAACTAATCTATACTACAATAAAACAGTTGAGGTTCCAAAACTGTTCATTGATTCTTTTTACGAGAAAACCAGTGGTTTATATCAAGTTGTCGTAACAGAAGCCGAATTTCATATTTTTGGAAAAAATGTCTGTCTGTCTGTCTGTTTGTCCGCGAATCACGTCAAAACGGCTGAACAGGTTTGGTTGATATTTGGCACGCAGATACTTTATACACTAACATTTAGACTAATTTTTATCCCGGAATTTATAATATATATTAGCAAAACAACGTTTGCCGGGTCAGCTAGTGCTCAATATAATCATTTTAAAGAAAAAGGAACCGACTTCAACCAGTATACGAATCCGGCCATACGAATTTTTAAATTTCCCTTCGATACTGCCATCATCAAACCTAGATTTCCTTTGAAATATTTTGTTTTCAAGAAAAAAAAAAGAATCATCGCCGTCGGTTCATAAACAGTGACGTTATCGATGAATAAACAAAAGCAGCATTTAAGTAGGACTACTGTTTACCTACGATCGAATTAAGAAAGACTCCTTTTTTTAAACTTTCCTAGTCTACGGTACTCGCGCTGTCTGTTCGCGCAATGATCATGTGCGTTATATTATAATCGGCGTAATCTAAGAAGCGAATTCTGACACATCGATAATGCTCGTGAATTTTTTTTTTAGAACGAAAGTTTCTGATAAACACATTTATGCCACGGACAATGTATCCCAGCATTGAATATTCTACTTGGTCTTTGTTCTATTTCATAAATTATTATTATTTCTGTGTTTTTTTTGTTCATGAATTGAAATTGAACCGTTGCGATTATGCACTTAGTTATAAAAAATGTATAATAAGCTCTGCAGCAGTCACTATGCACGGCGAACATAAACGTTTCGCCGTGTCGAAACATTGTATGCATTGACTGTTGCTCAAAAAACAATTACAAAGACTTCAATTGATGGTACCAACATCACGTTTTTTATTTATTTATTTTTTCTTGGCTCTTGTGTTCAGCTTTAAAGCCGACATTTCTGCCACAAACAAAGTAGTTCTCTTCGTGTTCATGTAATAGTATAGTCATAGTCTATCGATAAAGTCTTCAATAGTCAAATTCGTGTCAAAAACACATTAAAACGTGACGGCGGACCATCACATTTCAATGCTGCGTGGAACATTATACGGGAATAACAAATTGATCAAATAGGAGTCCTCTCCTTTACTTCTCACTCTCACTACATTATTTTTCATCACCAGCACATTATTACACTAAATCCACATTAACACAATAATTGCAGCGAAAAAATATTTTTGAAAATGAGAAATAAAGAACGCCATCACGTTAGTCGATTCTATAATACATTAAATCTTGACAATATTGTACAACACTATTAGTCTAAGATAGATATGTCAATCGACCTGTCAGAATTCGCTTCTTAGATGACGCCTACTATAGGACACTCTCTGCAAGCACTTCAAAAAAGAAGATGTTTATTTTTAATGTACTTTTTTGTCATTGCGCGAACACGCGTCTTTTATTGTCTTATTGCTTAGACGCGGAATGATCGCGAAATCGCATACTATTAGGACGATACCTTCACCTCTTTCTGCCTTAACATTTTTTTTAATACTGTCAAATTGAGAACCTCCTTCTCTTTTCTGAAGTCTTAAAGCTGCTGCCATTTTAAATTAAACATTGTACTATCCTTTGACACGCTCGCTCTCTCATTAAAACTACCGACCAGAAGTCCCGGTGGAGGGAAAAAGCCGCCATCATTTTTATACGTTCTCTAACATAAAGTTTTAAATACATGGAAATAAAACGTTGAATGAAGTTGCAGTTGCGTTGGAACAATGTACCTTAATTTGTGAATTATGCATGGACATAACTAGGACGTAGTGAGTTTTATAAACTGAGTCGTTAACCATGCATTGTCGTCCAAACTGGATATTTAGGTATATTATATACTAGCTGACTCGGCAAACATTGTCTTGCTAATACCTAATATACATAACTGCAAACATTTTTTTTTTCTATGTCCTTTCTCGGGCTCTAAACAATATGTTTACAAAAATTTCATTTAAATCGGTTCAGTAGCTCTTTATAATATTGGTATAGACTAGTGTGTACGCCCCGCGATTTCATTCGCGTAGTTTAATTATTTCATACAAATAACAACAACCTCTATTTAGTGACGCGTACCACAGAAAAGGGACAAAATGTGGTTTATCCTTGTTTTAGGCTCTTAACTATCTGTGTATCGAATTTCATTTAAATAGGTTCCGTAGTTTTGGCGTGAAAGCGAGACAGACTTACTTTCGCATTTATAATACTATGTAGTATGGATTTTCTGCTGAGTTACAAGATTCCACACGAACAAACAGACATACTTTGCCAGGTACAGGGTGATCAGTATATACCCTATTATTTTTTTATGTTTATTCGCGGATAACTTCGTCGTTTATGAACCGATTTTGATGATTATTTTTATGTTGGAAAGAAGATATTTCAAAGTTATTACTGTAATAAAGTGGTTAGTGCTTGATGGCTGATCGGATAAATTGAGGGGAACTTTAAAAAAATCTTAAGCATCAGCATATTATTACACTAATTCCTTCACATTAACACAATAATTGTGCCGAGAAATTTATTTTGAAAATGAGGCATCTCATCGTTTCCCGCGTAAAACTCCTGACTTTCAGTTACATTTTTTTTCTTGGCTCTTATGTTCAGCTTTAAAGCCATTTTGCCACAAACAAAGTAGTTCTCTTCGTGTTCAAGTTATAGTGTATTACACTGTACATAGTCTATCGATAAAGTCGTCAATAGTCAAAATCGTGTCAAAAACACATTAAAATGTGAGGGTGGATCATCACATTTCAATGATGCGCGGAACATTATACGGGAATAACAAATTGATCAAATAGGAGTCCTCTCCTTTACTTCTCACTCTCACTACATTATTTTTCATCACCAGCACATTATTACACTCAATCCACCACATTAACATAATAATTGCAGAGAAAAAATTAATTTTGAAAATGAGAAATAAAGAACGCCATTTGCATCTCATCGCTTCCCGTCACAAAGTCCTTTCAGTTACTTTCAGTCCATAAAATAGTACATGGGTCTTATCAATGTGTCAGAATTTGCTTCTTAGATGACGCCGACTATAATTTCGGCGAGCTGCATTGTGCATGTCAAAACAAATGCAAAGTCCAGGCCCGCCACATGCATGTGACAAATGATTTAGGTTCCACAATTGCACACAATTCCGCCTTTGTGCCGCAAAATTTCCAGTGCAAATGAATTGTTTCGTGGTAAATAATGATCCCTTGTGACTCTGTTCAAAAGTAAAGGGAACGGGGTTTCCTTATAAATGTGGTTTTAATTAATTAAGTTCATGATTCCAAGACTACTGTTGCAAAATACGACCTACTTCTATCGCAATATGATTAAGTCGGAAGTAAATATACTAGTATATTTGTTTAAAAAAATACAATTTTTGCATTTTAGTTCTAGGACAGCCAGAAGCTAGGTAGATAAGCAAATGTTAACGGAATACCTACTTGTGCCACCACCCCAGCCCAACATTTCCCGTCTTGGGGGTCGTAAGAGGCGACCGAAGGAACTCTCCAGAGGCAGCGCTCTCTGTGAGTTAAACTACAACACCACTGCGATCCCCAAGCCGCCTGCCAAGCGTGGCGATTATTGGCATTTTAATACTCAATAATGTAACCCCCTCAAATGATCATGGAAATCATTGCGTCCTCGTTCAGCAGTGGACTCCATGCTGCTGATGATAATGATGATTTACAGCAAATTGACAGGTTAAGGGCATGTTGCCGTTATAGGATTCAGTTTTAATCATGATTTTCTTCACCATATGAGCGTTACGCAACGCATATAGGCTCTAACAAGGAAACCCATTGGTATACGCTCAGAACCGTTGGCTTCGAAACCTCCCGATGTGTGTCCAAGTACCTGGTAATAACCTAACTATTGTTTTTTGTTAAGAGTAATATCACGTAGACCATATCGCTGCCTGCTGGCAGGATGGTTATCAAACGCTTGTTCACTGTATAATAAAAAAAGTGAAATGCAATCAGTTATCTGTCTAGAACATAGATTCTATAGTTGATCCAACTCTATTTTTGTTTGTTTTAGGTGGTACACTTTGGAAAGAAAGGAACCTAACCCACAAGTCTTGTCTAAAAGCCATAAGACACAACGATTTTTCCATAACGCTAGACCGTATTTCAAAGACAAAAATACATAATGTCGAAAATACTGGTAAAATCCCGTTGTATTTGGTCGGATTATGCACATAAAAGGGCAAAGTTATGACACATTATATATGTACATACATATGTAAAGTTAGCAAATTATGTCGTATTAGGACCGGGAGAAACATATTGGACTTTTTTTGCGACATCCCAGTGGGAAATGTCTGGATAATTTGGAAATATGTTTCCTAGAACTAAGGCTGAATTGAATATTGAATAATACATAGATGTTGAGTAAAAAGGACGCACTGCGGAAGATACTATATTATTTAATCTAAAGATAAAATATTACTTTTCCAATAAATTAACCATTTTATTTCGTATTTCTTTTCCTTGTGTCAGAGATGGCCGTTTCCGGAGGTCTGACGGCCGGTCGCCCCTATAATGGCCACACAAGACAAATCAAATAAATAAAAACGGACCCTGGTTCCTGACTCGCCACGTTTATTCCCATTTGTACCTTAATCAGTTACTTTTTGAAGTATATAAGGATCATTGATTTATTCTCTTGATTCTCTTTCGACGAAAAATAATTGCCCATTTATTTTCATATGTGACTTTTTTTTCTACTTTCGTGTGACTTGGAGTAGGAATAATCATTTCAAGACACAAATTATTTAATACACTTTTGTTTATATATCAAATCGCTCTCCGTGCCTATTAATAAGGCTGCACTTACCTATCTTATAACTATGTTGTGTTTACGTAATGATTAACACCTGGACAATCAGGTAGTAAGTAAAAAATAGTACAGAAAAAAACATTCAGAAACTCAGGGATAAAGACTAGACAGAACGCGAAGAGGGCACACCAGAAACAGTTACTCCGTCTATTGCCCGTGAAGTAATTCCCTCAGGAGGGTCACTGAAAGAACAATAAGGTAGAATTTGCATAAGAAAAAAATAACCTTAATGTCACATTTTGTGTACGTTACGTTGTCTATGCAGTCTTTCAGTTATTCGTATCCCTAGAGTACGTACCAAAACCTGAGAATAACCTGCGCAGGTGCACTACGGTGTATCCATTCCCACATATGCTCGTGTGCAGGTACAGACAAACCAGTGCTTTCCGGTGCTGTGCCGGCGGCAAATGTTAAATAAACGCTAAAAATAACTAGATATTCAAATTTTATTGAACCATGTAAAATCAGGCATCCAAATCCCTTGCCCCATTTGTCCTATTTTCAGAGCAATGTCAGAGGGGTTTAAAACAATTCCCCGGCTGTTGTAATCGTAAGGAATACAAATACAGGCGCGGCGGCGGTGTCGTAAATAGCACACGAAATGAATAATTTTGCGCTTCCGGACAATTCAGTCCTAATGTCGATCATCATTCTCTTTGTTGGCGTAAACAAAATTCAAATTATGTGCCGACGACTAAACCTACCGCGGTTTTTTCATAACACATTAGTTTTGAGTAAGGATCTCTAATTTCAAAAATATTCAGGGGGAGAAATATATGGGCCTTGGAGGGGAACTATCTTACAACCTTTAGTTTAGCTCATTTTACTGAAAGGTTACATTCCCTTAGTTTTGAAAAGAAACGAAACTGCATTAATTATTTTTTATTTTCACTAATCTGACCCGGGAATCGAACCAACTATTTTTTTTTTAAATTAACCCTCGCTATTTTCTCGTAGGAATCGGTAGGGTTATTGTTCAGGTTAAAATTTGTCTAAGAAACGTTTTGGTCTTACAGTTACATCTATTGTACAAAGTAAATTGAATATTTATTAAGAGTTTTTTTTAGCAACTAGTGACGCCCCGGAGATTTGATTCGCGTAGTTTAGTAGTACCTGCATCCCAAATTTCAAGCGTCTAACTTGAACGGTTAAGATTTTTCATACAAAAATATTTTCCCGTTAATTCCCGTTCCCGCGGGAATTGCTGGAATTCCTTTTTTAGCGCACCCCTACGGTACCTAAGCTACGTCAGTTCCAAATTTCAAGTGCCTAAGTTTAGCCGTTTGGACTGTGCGTTGATATGTCAGTCAGTCAGTCATTCAGTCAGTCAACTTCTCCTTTTATATATTTAGATATCTAGAACTGGGGCCTAAGTCTGCTACACTCTCGTTTTGTATCGCTTTGGCATCGATGTGCATTGGTTTTTTCCATGCCACAATGTTAGTTACCGTACTCCTCCGAAACGGCCTTACAGATGTTATGTTACCATATGCGTATTCAGTATGTCAGAGAATCGGCTACTATCTATTTTTTATGCATCTACCAGTTGTATTTCTCCCAATACACGGGGTACAAAGGGAACTTACTATGGCAAAACAAATGTTTGATACTGTCCCGCTGCTAGTAACATCTAAAGACGATGTCTCCTAGTAAAATAAGCTAACTACTAGCGTATCAGTTTGGCAATACAGCCTCTGCCCAGCGGTGGCGGCGTCTTGCGAAATCTTTTATGCCAAGTATTATTTTGAAATTATTGTCCAAATATATAGATGCAGTGATTATTAAGTCCTTTGTCACCGGGGGATAGTGTAGCTTCCAAATAGTAAGAGATTTTTCGAATTTTCGAACTCTATCAAATTCAACTAATTCAAGAAATCAGAAATCATCATATAAAAATTATGAGCGAAAAAATTGTAACTCAAAAATATATTTTCGGAGACATCAGGCATCATACAAACTTGCGCTTATTATATAGCCTTATATGCTTTTGTATATATAACAATTAGGGTGTTACTACACCAGCCGTTCGATCCTCGACTGAGGATCGAAGGATCTTCGATCGGTCGATAAGTCCATCGGTTTGGTGGTAGAAGCTTTCGATCGACATCGACTAATTCCACCATCGATCGATGCTATCGATAGACAATAGATCGATTGTTGTAGTAACACCCTTTCTGAGTAGTATGTATAAAATAGTCGGCGGATCTTGTTGTATGAATTTTCAACTTGATGACCTTCACTCCTTCAGGAACTAGCAAAGACACAATAGAATATGATAAAACAACAACATAAGAGCAAAATAAATTAAGATATTTTTTTTCAATGAACATTTTATTCGACTCGTATCGCAGTGTTTGGGACGTGAAAATTAAACCAATTTACTTTCAACACGTGACACATTATAATAACAAAAATACCTTATATCAAACATTAATTACCACTCAACAACTGCGATATGACAAAGAGTGCAATCTTCTGTATCCAGCACCAAATGCTGCATGACTTCTTCTCGGGTTCCTTCTCTTCTTCTTCATCAGCGCCTTGAGTTGGTGCTGGTTCTGGAGTGGTCTCCATACCCTCGCCGGCGGCTTCCTGACAGTACACACAACTGACCATTACCAATATTGAGACCAGTAAAAATAGGAACAGTACTTTTTTCGACGCCATTTTGCTGATGATGCGTCTGCGCAGGATTTTGGTACAGCGTGCAATGAATGTTTCAACGGAAAAGGGTAATCTCCGTTTTTACTTTTTTTAATGCGCTCTTTGAACCGTAAAAAGATATCAGATGTTTTGGACTATTATTTTGTTATTAACTTCGTCATTTGCTTTATTGTTGAAATATATTATGATTGTTCATTATTTTCAAAATACATAATAGAACCAATTAGGCTTAACTTTATTACGGTCTATGTTGTATTATTTTTCAAATACAAATATTTACATTTTAATTATAAAAGTGACATTTTAATTATAATAGGAAAAATTGCATTGTTTGTTTGTTTGTTGGAAAATAGAATTCAAAATTCATGCTAGAATCGACTTCGCGACTTCTAGAGCTCATTCAGTAGGTAGGTAAGTGTTACCCTTTGAAAGATCGTAACTTCGCCATTAAATTGCATACATAGGTATGTAGATACTACATCCAAAGGCATGACTGATGCTTTAGCTCGTCACTAAAGGATTAATATAGGAGGTCGGAATCGAACCCGCGACCGTCGACTACACCATCTCGGTCCTGGTATTAATGTAAAATAATGATGATGTGCTATATAATTTCGAGCAGGTACTTGAATCCGTCCTCCCCATGTGTCCAAACCACTGAAAGATTCGCTTTCCAATCTTATTAAGTTTCTTTTCTACATCTTCCTTCAAACCGCAATTATCCCTTATCATACTATTCCTAATTCTGACAATGTCACGCCTTCTTGTTCCTCATTGACCAAACAAACTTGAGGTAATTGACCTTTAGATTTACTAACGCGTAATCCAAAATCTGCTTTTCCATCCACGCATAATACCTAGTTTTCAAAACTCACCGCACAATGTCAGGAGAGACCATTCCTTAGCTTTATACCGTTGAATCCTGGCAAGGAAGATAAGCAGAATCATTTTTCATTCACTTAATCCCACGCCAGCTCGCTCATCTTTATGCATTTCCTTACAAGTCGTACTAAAACTTCACAAAAGTGAACCTTATGTCTGAAAACATAAAAACCACAAAATTACATTGTGACCCAAGAGTTAATTCTAACAGAAGAGAAAGGATTATGATCTGCAACGAATTGCGCTTGTCTTTTTTTGAATTAAAAAAGGGTATTGTATTTTTGATTGTGGTAGTTTAAGTTTTAATACAAAAGTGGAATTGACCGGGCACTGCACTGCAACTCCTGAGGGACACGATCTGCAATGGCATGTAATCTAACAAATGTGTACTCAGAAGAATCAAGATTTTGCAAAAACTCGAAGAGGACGTAGATCCAAGCCCGTCTACGAAATGTTAAAAGCAGAAAACTTTCCAGTTATTGCCAACCTAAAAATTTGTGATGTTTATGAACTGTTCAGATTTCGTCTGTGGTCCAGTTAGTCGGATACTTGACTTGCAATCGGGAGGTCGCGGGTTCGAGTCCGGCTACTGGACGTGTGCCAGTCGGATGTTCTTTTCCAGAGCAACGCATCGCTAATACGGTGAAGGTCAACATCGTGATGAAACTCACATACTAGAAATACTAGAAACCCCATAACAACGATGGACTCGCCCCTTATTATCTTGGGTTAAATACGCTTGTGGTACCGTGGGCTTTTGCTTTATCTACTCCTTTGTGATTTAAAGGCTTGAAATGCATTTTTTTTCATATTTCGAAAACACATATCTGACAACTTTAATAATAGCTGACGCGGCGAACGTTCTTTTGTCAATGTCCATTATTTACAGTGTTTATCTGCTACTACGCATGTATAATCATCTTCCCCAAGAATCACTCTGTCTACTAAAGAAAACCGCATCAAAATCCGGGACTTTGTTTAGAGGCGATGTTTTTAACATAATGAACAAGCGTTTGACCACTATCCTGCCTGATTTTAAGCAGCGATGTTATCTACGATGGAGCACACTTGTTAATTATGTACCTATTTACCCGTGACTTGAAGGACAAAATATTACTTAGACTATACTTCGCAATAAACACAGTTTTATACTTATTTATGTTTCTGTAAATTGTAAACAGTTACAGGGAGTTCTTGTTAATTCTTCTCCCCCAATGACAAGGCCTCTTTCCGAACTGTCGTAGCTTCTCTTGACATTTACCACGTGTT
>SJJU01005430.1:0-15982 GCA_012932125.1 Conopomorpha cramerella
GTATAGAAGTATAGATGTTCGAGGTATGAAGTGTTTGCATTACTTTCCCAGCATGTTTGAATATACAATAGTCGACGTAAAGGCTTCGACACATCAAGGGCGTGTCGTGTATCCACCAGTACAATTTGTAATGTTAAGAATTTTGAACCTGTTAAAAACAGTTTGACCGCGTTAATTTTTAGTGTGATGACTCGATTAGGTACAGTGATACTAAGTTTTTAAGTTGCATTGCTAATACGTGTAGGTAATCGTTAGCGCAGAATAATGCAAACTGACACACACACACACACACAATGGATCACTCAAACCTCTCTCCGTTGAGTGAAAGGTCCAGTAGGATTCTATGTAATATAGACCGCACCGCGCGCGATCTTCGTTTTGTCTGACTAAACCTTAACTTTGATAGGGGCTTGATGAAACCAACATTGCTCTATTCTCCGCGCATAAGTTACCAGATGGGGCAATAGAATTTCAAGAATAAATATTATTTCGAACCGCGAATAAGAGCGTGGGTGTGATTTGCGAACCTGTAAATACAACAACAACAACAACAGTTATTGCAATTATTTGACTTTAAGTGTTCTGTTCTTGACATTGAACAGCAGTGGTCATATAGTTTTATTTTCCTCAATTTGCTTTGTTAGCACATAATCTGCTGCCGATAATGAGGCGCTATAAAGTACTTTTGTTATGATGCGCACACGCCTCTGTGGCATCCAACATGTGTACTTAAAGTGGTAAAGAATGGGGAATTACCGAGCTATAGTTCCAAAATCTACCACTGGATTTCATTAGAATAGCCAGTGGGCGTTTTTTTTTTGTTTTTAAGGAGCATGTCTTCACGGCTTCCGCCTATCACTCTACTAGCAGTAAATTAAAAAGTTCTTCCTCTGTTCTATGAAAACAAGCCTTCGACTTTTTAATTAAAATCTTTATTAGAAATTTACCTCTGCGAAAATAAGGAAGTAGAACGTATTTTAATGATAATTGACAATACACAAGTTTATCTATATATTTATTCTGAAACCCTCGCGCGACATTGGCGACATCTGACAAAAATAAAATAAACTATTTTAAGCTGTCAGATAGTTGTCAAATATTCCCCATTATATTTTTTTAATGCCGGACTATATAAAAACTGTAGCCGTATTAAGTTCTTTTCGTGCTTTGTAAGCTCATCCTAATAACTTTCATGCAAATTTTGCACCCGCCCTTGTTTCCAGTATTGCGAAAACAATGCGAAACTAGTTTCCCGGCCTGACTTGCTGGAAATTTCTGTAATGGCACCGACGGCAAGGCGGGAAGAGCAAGCTCCAAATTCAAAATAATGAATTCCGAGAAGGGTGTGCAATGTCGCAATGACGAGCGAATAATTTCGTATTAGATAAACGAATCACTTTAACTGCATAGCTATGAAACATGATGGTAATGTACAACAAGTCAAAATATTTACTATTTGTGTTTAGAAAACATGCCCAAAGCTTCCTTTTATAGTTGTAAGCATTTTCATAATTAATTATAAAAAGAGTTTTCAAACGTAAATGAGCCATAAGTAAATATTTTTGAATTGAAATATGCGGAAAGGTACCGTCTTCTCACCTCATATACTCGTACCTGGCTGCAATAAAACGATAGACACGAAAAGTAAGATGCCAATTATTTTTTAAAGTAAAACTTTTATTACCTTGTCTCAAACTTTTTCGTCTGTGTGTTGCATGTCGCGTGACGGTCGGCCGCGGAGTAGGAAGTATCACTTTTACCGTGGTTTCGTAAAACCACACAACTTTTTTTCATTATAAAACCAGCTCGACACCTTATCCAGAAGAGAGAGAGCAGATTGACATTAAAGGTTTCAAAACTTGGATAATCCGATAGCAAACTATTGAGCTATTTAAATAGCCCAAGGTCTGTTACCCAGATCGATAGCTTTTAGCCATTTGACACGGGATAAGAATCTAGGTAGGTGGTCGTATATTAGTGTCGTTGGTTTGATACCGACCGACCCAGTTACACAGTCGCTTGACTACCTACCTAGGATGTGGTGTGCTTTATTACTATTGTCCTAACAATGTAGTTTTATAGCCAATTAAACGTATTTACAACAAGTTATGATAAGATAGCGATTTGTTATAAATTGTATTGTGCATACATTCGGCTTCAATCAGAGGGTTTCTGACGCCTTCTTATACGTCAAAAGTAGTTTAAAAATCCGACACGACCTGAAGGAGGAACTCATTATACAACAGAAAATAAAACAATGAAATGACAACCATGTCTAGGTAGTGTCATCTACGGATATATTTTAGAACTGGAATAAGTCATCTGTCAAAAAACCTCCCATTGTTATAATGACAGATCAAAAATTCTTTTTTAGGTTTCACTTTTCCTATTACTAGATTCAACTCGTACAGGTAACGTACCATAAATGTGGATCGTAAAAGTAATATAAATGTGACATTGATATCCAAAAAAATATGCACATTATTTGCCGTTAAAACAGGTAATTATATATACAAAAGGTACCGAAACTTAAAACAAAAACAATATCATTATCTCCCCGAAATAACGTACTCTCCTGCAAATAGATTAAAACCGACGAATATAAATAACCCGACCGCAGCACTCAATTTAATGAGTCACAACAAAAATCTCCGTGAAACAAACAAGATTACGAAGTATTTTTATTGATATACCTAATTGGTTTTTGAAATTTTTATTGTCGATCAGCGATATTACAAGGTCAAATGAAGCAAAATATAGCATTCCTCATTTTCATACCGATGACAGGACATCAACCGATCGCCATAACCATTACGCAAATGAGTAATTAAAAAAATATTAATAAAATATTTTTTTTCTAATTGTCAGCGAAATTTTCTTTCATGTTCTGTAGAAAATGCATATCCAATGTGAAATTTTCGATAGCATCTGTTTTTAAACGACTTCAAAAAATAAATCTTTCTCAATTCGACCGTATAAATCCCTTTTTTACGTTTGTGCGCGGATAACTCCGTGGTTTATGAAACGATATTTACCTATGGTTTTTTTTTGTTTGAAACAGATTTCCAAGGTGGTCCCCTGATATGGAACTCAGGGTATGATGATGGAAAACTTCGATAAATAGAGGATAAAAAAATATGGGCGGTTATAGCTGGTTGAAGGCGGTTCATTTTTTTTAAATTATTATAATGTATCATACGCCAAAACTTACATGTAGAAACCAATTGATACTAATATTATAAAGTTGAAAGATTTGATTGTTTGCATTGAATTAGCTCTGATACTACAAAACCGCTTTAAAAAAATCCTTCATCGTTGGGGAGCTAGACTATCTCCGGGTGACAGGGATTTTTTTCTCCCTGAATTCCCACGGGATCAAGAAAAAAATAGTAGACCATACATACATACACTTCACGCCTGTTTCCCAGAGGGGTAGGCAGAGACTACAGATCTCCATTTGTCACGATCCTGACATACCCCTTTCGCTTCATCTACATTCATACACCTAGTAGACCATATACGATAGAAATCGTGTTATCTTACTATACATAGGTAGATAAGGGTAAATAAACTCACATTCATAATCCCTAATGCATGGACCCTTTGAATCTGACCTTTAGGTAGGTGCTTAATTAGAATAATGTATCACGGTAATAATACTATAATTCGGCCTGGCCTTACCACTAATGGAAATCAAGCCTATCATTATAAATACGAGTAATACTTTAAATGTTGCAATGAGGGTGAAGAAACTCTCATACACCTTCTGAGTGAGTGCGGACCCCTGATGCACAAACGTTCCACACATCTGGGAAAACATATATTTTCATCAGATGAGGTGGTGAATCTCAGTATCAAAAAAGTACTTACTTTTGTAAAGGCGCTCAAAATTGATACTGAACTCTATATGATTAACTAGGATCACAATAGATCTGCAATGGTCGCAGTGATACTGGGCACAACAGGGCCCTGCAGAGCCGCACAACAACAAAAAAAACTTTAAATCGTAATAGCAAGTACAAGGTGTAAATGTGATAGTATATTTCGGTGGAGCTGTACCATTAAAATGGAAATTTTACATATATGTATGTGGTTTTCTCATGGATGCCATTGTCGGAACTAAACCAAATTTATATGGGACCAATCGGGAAGCACCAGATTTCAAATAAAAATTAAAAAACATCCAAGTCGGTTCACCCAGGCGAAAGTTCTGAGGTAACAAACATAAAAAAAAACAGTCGAATTGAGAACCTCCTCCTTTTTTAAAGTAGGTTAAAAATACAAGCCTATTCATTATTGAAATAGTATCATCCATTCCAGGTGGATTTACCATTTAGGCGAACCAAACGCTTTGTGTCTACTTTCATGGTGCAAACCGCCAGGATGTGGAATGACTTGCCGGAGTCTGTGTTTCCTGCGCAGTACAGTCTGAAGGTCTTCAAGTCGCGGGTGAATTAGGTACTTTATGAACAAGTGTGCTTCATCGTAGACCACATCGCTGCTTAACATCAGGCAATGGTGGTCAAACGCGTGTCCATTGGAATAAAAAATCAGGACAAGATGTGAATATTGTAGATCGTTTAAGGCAGGTCGTGTTAGTTAGTCCATTTATAACTCAAGAATGGCTGAACCGATTTGGTTGAAAATTCGTGGGGAGGTAGCTTAGAACCGGGAGACGGACATAGGATACTTTTTATCCCAATCCTGTGGGACGGGTCGCTTTATAAAGGATGTTATAGTTTGTATGAAATACTGAACTACGCAAATGAAATCGCGGGGCGTCCACTAATTTTATATAATTTACTTAGCAGGGTATTGTCGGATCCACAACTATGAGGGAGTGGCATTAATTTCTAGATCCAGAGGATCAATGAAACTGCTATTAACTATAGGTTAACAACTATAGTTGAAAAAGTACAGCAGCTGAAGATGCCACGCGATTTGCAAGTACCTTGTATTTGGTCTGAGATAATTTTGACATGACTGACGAAAATCAACGAATATTGAACGGTATTCACATTTCTTTTCTAAAGCAGTTAGTTTTCTTTTGTTGCAGCTAATCTGATTATTATAATCCCGTATTCAAGATTGCCTGTTCAAAGTAAATAGTAATTTGTAAAACTCTAACGACACCCAGACGGCTGCCAGACGTCATTCACAGTCGTGGATTAGGAAGCAGTGAGTAATCATAATACAAAGAACTAACTCACTAATAGAAAGAATAGCTCAAAGAATTCTGGTCTGAAGTAATGCTATGAAATGTTTTTAATGATGACGTCTGAACGGCAAAATACAGGCAAATTGTAGTTTCCCATTCGAGGTTAAATGATAGTTAATTGTATGCTTAGAAATAGTATGATAGGAAATTGGGAAATAATTACTTTGGGATATACATTACGTCATTGATTGGCTAATCCCAGAACCAATCATATTTTATCACTGATAATTAAATATTATAAGGCCTTGCACCACCAGGGTGCCATAGAACGAAATATATTATAAGCTAGTACATATTAAATTTATTAATTTTGGTCATGTGTAGCGTAAAACATTCGCTAATATATACAATAAAAGCTCCTTTTGGGAATGAAGTTAAACGCGAAAATGAAACGTAATGAAGGTGCCCTTGGTTTGTGAAATAATATAGTTAAGGGATCTAGACACTAATGCGGGTGAAACCAAAGTCGTCTGATAGTTTGTTCAAACAGACGACCAATTCTGCAAATCTAGACTAAATGGTAATGGCATAGCAACAGAAAGATATTCCATTGCAATCGGACAATTAGCACTCAGTCACTATTGTATTGTAAAAGCTGGGTTGAGATAATTTGCAATGTTCCTAAACTTTTGCAAATCTAGATTAAATTGTCGCCGTAATACGAAAGTACGTTCAAGTTAAAGAACAAACACATCAGACATAATAAATATTTTTTTTATTATATCAGCGGCACGCGTGTATTGAATTGAAGCACACCCATTAAGAAATTGCCCGAGCACCACAAAAACCGCTGCAAACAGTATTATCAGAAGGATTAAACTCGTTACCCGTTCGCAGAGCCATATTATGAGGATTAACGTGTTAATTTATTCATAAATAGGTAGAACGTGGTGTGAGTGGCGTGTGACGTATCGGCGTGGAGGGTACGACTTTGTGTCGGTCGTGGGTCGCACTGTGGTCGGTGCACCCTTCACCGCCCTTGAACCTCACGTCAAAATATTTTCGCGCAAACTTTTTCTTTTTCGTTCAATTTCGGCATCCAATACAACAACAGGACTTGTTACTTTCGCCGACGTGAAAGTGATATTCGTCAAGCATGTTGTCGTATATTGACAACCTACACTGACTTTTCACGCTTCAGCTATTTGGACTTTGATTTCACTTTGTAGAATATGCTCCGTCGAGTCCGCGGGCAGGTGAATTCACCGGGCAAGTGATGTAGTGTTTTAAACACACAGCAGCGGTCTTGATTTATGTGCATGCAGAAGCGATTTTGGCCAGTGTTATTTTCGCTATAGCGTGATAGTAAAGGTTACATTGTGAAGTTCATGTTGAAATGCGCAGTGCAAATCAACATGGCCGCCACCAACACAGCTAGATTTACATATTTTACCAGCACGGCGATAAATTAAGAAGGGCCGCCTGGAAATTTCGGTTAGAAGTATACTATCTTTTTAACGGGGAAAATGTTGGTACTATATGCAAAATGCTGGATTTGCCTATTTTGCATACTTTATTTGAGTTACCATTAGTTATTGTCAGGTTTATTTCCAGTTATTCATCAAAAGTGGAAGAAATAAGAAGCAATGTCATTTCAAAACATGACACGAACTACATTATATTTTATTGTACAACTAGTTGACTCGGCAAACCGTTGTTTTGCCAATACACATTATTAACAGTGTTTTCCTGCTATTATATGTATGTATTACACACATAAACCTGCCTCTAA
This sequence comes from Conopomorpha cramerella, assembly GCA_012932125.1. Lineage (NCBI taxonomy): Eukaryota > Metazoa > Arthropoda > Insecta > Lepidoptera > Gracillariidae > Conopomorpha > Conopomorpha cramerella. Next base: position 6,951 of record SJJU01005430.1, read on the forward strand.
AATCATAGTATCTATTAAACGAAACCGCATGAAAATCCGTTGCGTAGTTTTATAGTTCTAAGCATACATAGGGACAGACAGCGGGAGGCGACTTTGTTTTATACTATGCATTATTTACTTTACATCTATCTAACTTATCTACATTTTACACTAATTATGACACAGTAAGGATATTCGTTTATTACGGTAATTTCCTTCAGTGAAATTCCCCTCGTCATCTCGTTGACCTGTCAACTATAACCAAATCCATAAAATACCTCAACATGTATTTGATGTGTGCACACATATATCCCACGTTAACACTTCCATTGTATTCCCATTATTTCGATTTACAAGCAATAAAACAGAAGAGTGCAAACAGCGGTATTCTTGTCGACAAGGGTGACGGGGAGTGCTCGAACGAAACTGAGTTGTGTAACCACTTTAGGGTTATCAATAACATTCGACACGTATCCCTATTCGTTGTACGTATATATCGATTAACGAATGCAAGGCTTCTGGCCCCTGGTGACCCACTTTTTATATACAGGGTAAAACAGAAATATCGTTTTAAGCCGAATTCTACTGTCTCTGTAAACCCCATTGAGTGCATGTCAGCAGATGTCAATGCGCCGGGATGTAAAAAAATTAACTCGATCAGCTGATTGTGCTTTTTGTAATAAGAATAATGTCCCGAATCGACCGAGGGAACTCTCCAGAGGACGGGCAGCAGCACTCTCTGTGAGTTAAACCACAACACCGCTGCCATCTCCACCCGCCTGCCAAGCGTTGCGATTATTGGCATATCCCCCCAAATAATAATGGAAATAATTGGGGGAGGCCCTTGTCCGGCAGTGGACATCATGTGGCTGATGATGATGATTGTGCATTGCCACATGCTGACATCGATTCGATAGGATCGAGAGAACCAGTACATTTTGATTTACAACTTGACAACAATAAATCCCTAATTCACTGGTTCAATTCGCAATACAATAAACATTTCATTACATGAAAATGTATTTAAAAAATGTCCATATGATATGTTTATAGTCTTTAATCGCTAGACCAGATCCAGGTAATAAAAATATATAGATTTTTTTTATGTCAGTAAAAGTGAAAAGCATACAAATTTTAATAATATGTGTGCTAAAATTAATGGTGGTTTCTGTACAATCAATTTAATTCAGGGTCATGTATGAAGTTGATCACAAAGAATTATACGTTTTAAATACAAGTCTGCTCATATTTCAAAATAGATACTTCAGAATACCTATTGTTTCGGCTTCACATTTACCATTAGGTATTTCAAAATGAAGAATGTTACTGCCAAATTTGAACTTGTTGATGAATGAAACAAACATTTTGAAATGTTTACTCAGTAAGTCAATTGTAAAGATAAAATTTTAATCGATGTCTCCTACTTCTAATTCCTGACAAGATAACCGTCAATAAACCATTATACATAAAGCTTTATCTCGTAGAAGAATACATACAATTTTAGCTCAAGATAAGTTAAAACAATAATACTTTGCAGCGACTTTATCTATCTCTATGGAGTATCAATAAGATTGTCTTATCTAAAAGCGGATTAAGAATTGATAGCAAAAATACGAGGTTATTGATTGAAATCGGGCATTGAACTTTTTATTATGAACACGACCGTACCAAGACCGATAAGAAATTCCCCTTCGATTATTGTTTGGTCTTTGTTACTGTTTAATAAATTGTTTGTGGAAAACAATCCAAACTAGGCCAGTTGTGCGAACACTATTCAGTGAAAGAGACACTTGCTCCATATAAAGGCTCATTTAGAGCAATAAGTAATTTTAAGTAATTCAATATTCTTCTATGTAACATTCCTACCTTGTTTAAACGACACAAAAAAAAATCAACAAGACAAGAAAACGTTAGGTAACTATAAGTACATAAAAGAGCAGAACTTGAACGATTTGAAAGTTTTTTTATGCACTCGAGAGTAAGATATAAGTATACAATATTTTTGCACTTAATCTGTACTGTAATAGTAGTTTATTTATAAAACGACATTATGTATGGGAAATTCTGTACATTAAACAGCTGCGATCGGCCTACTAACATCGTTCGGGATAATATGCCTCATATCACACTGTAAACCTCAATACCCTTACCAATAAACTCGGTGTAACTTAAACCTAAGTTGTTACACTTCCATTAAAACTGGTTATTCTATATTTAGCATGCAACTGCTAAGTTAAGTTGAGCTTGGTGTAATTTGAGAATATTTATACTGCGTTTATTAGTAGGATCCTTAGAGGCGAGTTTATATGGTGAAATATACAGTAAAGGTACGTGATAGGCGGCCATCCCATAGTCCAATAGGGAAAACCCTTTCATACTTCGGAAATCGGCGACCTTTTACGATGTGTACGAAAAACTATACTGCCTGTAAAAGGACTCCGAGCAATGGTCTTAGAAACGAAAAGTAGTTCATATTGACGAGCCCAACAACGTTTCTAAGACCATTGCTCGGGATCTTTTTACACGCAGTATGCGGTATCATTCCTTTGACGTCTCAGACTAGCACGCCGAAAATAAAAAGTAATAATAAAATACTTGACGTGACTTGTGGGTGAAACACTCGAGATCCGGTGCAGGTATTCCTTTGACCAAATATTTACCTGTAACAAAAGATGCAAGGATCAATATATAGGGTTTCATAAGATATTGAATCCTGAAAAAATACACAGAGTTGATTGTAAAATATATCACAAAAATTAGACAATCGATATTTTTTTGCAAAATATTATGTACAAAAATATTGTGTTATTTCCGTCGGAGACCTTGTATTTGACCTTGATTGTATGAAGTATATTTTTAACAATCCCTGTGAAAGTGGCTGGTTAGGTTTATCAGAGAACGTAGCAAGGGCTGTGAAATGAAATGTGTCTATTTTTCATCCTTATAAGTGCTGTATATCTGTATGTAACACATATGTATAACACAAAGCTTGATGAAAGTCATTTATGATTTTAAATACAAAAGTAATCGTCCCCCCGTTTCGAATTAATTTCTTTTACTGGCCAGAAGAACCGGGAAGAAACTCTCTTTGCCTACACGTCTGAGAGACAGGCAATAGTATTATGTATGTATGTAGGTACAGATAAATCAAGAGAATCCACTGTATATTATATTTCAATTGAGTTCCTACTTGAAATTGTGGTAAAATACGCAAATAAATTCACGAAACAAGTTCCGTTGGAAATGCAAAAACATTTTTGCCATATAAATATTAATTCAATTACACCTATATGATTTTTTTTAATAACGCTACGTATTTCACAGAATACAAACAACATTTTTATTTGTATGAAAGGTTTTAAACTGTTTTTTCTTGTTGATTAAATTATGTCTATGTTAATCACGATATGGCACCAAATTCGGATTGTAAAAGAGCTTATTCGGCAAAGGACTTGATTACTAATTTATCTATGGGATTACCAAAACCCAAATTATGTGAGTGACGTGGAGTCTACGTAAGACCTTTATTCGATCAGCCAAGAAAATGGTCTACCACTATAAGGTTGAAATTTATATGAATGTCAATAGACAAGAAGGTCGATTATTTCCTTGTCACAAAACACAACCTCCACTTTCTTGATATTTTAACTTACCAAAACTGACACAATATTATCTTGCTTACTGTCGCGACATTTGACCATTCTATCGAAACACATTAACTTATCTAACACTCGGCCTCTCAACGTACGAACGAAATCCCATTAATGAGTATCAAAGGGGATCGATTGATAGGCAACAATGACTGACAAATCGACACATACATCACAATGACCAGCATACGTTGAACTCCGCCATAATGGTCAAGATGAGTAACATTAGTTTGTTTATAGTAAAAGTTGTACAAACTGAAAGTGACCCCTGTCAGTTCTTGGCGCCTCGCCAACGCCTGACATCGCCAACTCACCAATCACCGACCGACCTGGAAATCTACATTTTGCCGTCATAAAATGACACTAGACTTGCATCGCACCCATCAATGTCGTCGAACTAATTCGAGAGCTTATGAAAATTTCTGTGACGCTCATGGATTAAATTGTAAAAAAAAAATTGTCTGTTGGGTAATACTATATTCAAATTCTGTCCGTGATTTTTTGTATACCTACATGGTGTCGACATAAATACTATTTGGAGTATTAAAAGTATTATTGGACGATGAGTGGACATCTTGTCAATAATACCTTACAATTTGTCCGTCTACGGCGCAATTGTCCCGATTAGAAGTAGCATAGGGGACGCTAATGTGCCTGTCCAGCCAAAACAGGTGAAACGGACGTGACTTTTTATGTTGTATATATTCATACGAAACATATAGCTAAGCCTTATTTGCTTTAACAAAATTCTTCGTTATTACTCCACAGAGGAATGTAGACGCAAGTATTACTACGGCTCTCCATTAACTACGGCCCCGACTTCTGACTTTCGCTCCGCCTCGTCTACACAGATTCACATAGAATAGGTACTCCTTCCTAAAGAACGTTTTACAAAACGCACCAATTCACAGGAATGAGAACTGCTTTCCGGAAAAGAGTCGGTCTTTTTTTAGCAATTTCGGAAAACGATAAAAGAAACTGTGAAACGTTCAACTGCACTGTACACGGATATTTTTATTGGTCAATTGCATCGAGATCGAAACCATGAAATTTTAAGTCCACAAGAATTAATGTGGAGAACTGTGGAAAAGAGAACGAACGTGCACTGAAAAACACAAAATGTGTTTTTGTAACGAACGTTCTTTCATTTATATGATAGCTTCTTAGTCTATTGAACCCTAGTATATATTACTGATAGACTCGCACGTTTTACATACCTACCTACCGCTATCGTTTTTCATATACAAAGCTGAATCCGGGTATTAAACTGCTTAAAATAAGATAATCCATACATAAATCCTTAGATAACAATTTGCTAAATTCTAAACTAGAATTGTCTATAACTCCTTTATTCGCTGTAGTCAATCCTTTTGTTCATGTAAATTTACGCCTACAAAGGAAACTATTCCAACAGATAACCTACTATACAAGAAACTGTTCTACATGTTTGTTTATCTTCGCCTTATATTCGCTCCATTAGTCGCTGTTCATGGTTGGAGTGCCACTCGACCCAATGACTACAGCATCTGCTTCAGGAATATAGAGCGCGGCGACCTACCATCTTGTTTTCTCATGCATTGGCCATTAGGTGCGAGACACATACGAAACTGCAAAAAAAGCGAGTTCAATGCAAAACTATATTATAGCTCAGTTATACAAAATCAGCAATATCAAGGTTCGAGAGCGGCTTCGTAAAATGTGGGCGGAATCCGTAAACAATTATGGGCATAGACGCGACCTCGATACGCCTAGATTTCTTCTAAATAGTTGCAGGAAAATTGGTCTTCTCAATAATAATTGCTCACCATGCAAGGCTGTACGTGCGTATGGTTACACAAAGTTACTAGGTACTTATTATTATTTTGTTTCCGTTTATGTACAAATTGTGCAACTCTCAGGAACAGTGCGTTCCGTTCGCAAAAATAAAACTAGAATTACGCGCAATATTTTCTGCAATGCTAAATGAATGAAATAATACTGCAAGAAGAATACTCGCAAGTAGGGTAGGGATTGTCTAGCAAGCATGATTTACGTTGTCGTAAAATTTATGAAATTCAGTCCACGAAAACCATTTCCAGGCGCCATATTTCATACATGCTGCAAATGTAGATACTTTAGTGCAGCTTAGAGAAGGTTGCCCTATTTGGCTAAGACCTGGGCCCTTGAGCACGTTTCTGCCACTTACGAAGCGTCGATTGAGTTGCTGAGCTTTAATTAATTAGTGATCGAATCTTTTGTGTCTTTTTTAAAGTTCGAAGAATTAGTCAAACATGTTTTTGGAAAGTTGAAGGTAAAAGGCAAGAATTAGTAAAATTAGTTTGAAGAAAATTTTCATCGGAGAAAATAACTGATTAAAATAATGTATAAAATCGTGGTTTAAAAGCGAACGATAACAACTATTTGGACAAGATCGCGGAAATACCTCGATGTATATAAAAAAAATACTTCAAAGCTAGATCTTTTCACGACAGTGGGATACCTTCGCAAACGAAAAAATAGTCACTATACAAGGAGAGTTATTCAAACCCATTATTAGTTCTTTGTTCACGATACGTGCCTTTGTAGCTGAAGACACGTAACGTATAAGTTTCGCTCGTGCAAGAAGAACTTTTTGACAAAACTGGAACAGCTGTCTGACCCCGTCGACGCGCTGGAAGGGAAAGAACTACAAATTGCTAAATTCACTCCGACATCATTTAGGGAATGAGCTCTCGTCGGAACTTTGAAACAATGAAGTAATTTGACATAACACACTAAACAACAGAACTGATGAAATTTAAAGGATCGTATAACTAACTGTATTGTAGGATTTACACTGTCAAAACAATAGGCAATTGTGTTCTTCATCAGAACAATCGATGGATTCAAGGGAAAAGTCATTGATGATTCCTGATTGGGCTTTCACTATAAGTCAATCAAATAACTTTATTTTTTGCTAACCTGTAGCACCTACATGTAACCCCTACATGGAATAAGCTGACTTTCGCGCACTATCAGTTTCTGGCACCTAAAAATAGTACTGGACAATTTCTTTGTTACAATACTAGTATGTACTCCCGATCGAGTGATTTAAGCTATAAACATTAATTCTCTTATTACTACTAAACCTACAATCCACCCATCTAACCTCCCAAGGCTGGGCGTCAGGCTAGAATTAGCTTGAAATTCATCACGTTTACAGAGATTTCTGTTTGCCCAACTTTCATGGATCTACTGAACTTTACGAAAATCCCGCGCCATGTTCTGATTTGTTGTGCACAGAACCCTATACCAATTTAATTTAATTATACCACAGCGGGTTTCCAATTCCTTCTGACAGTCAAGTTCTGGTTGAAAGTTTTCCCGTGAGATACCGGGAGTGATTTCATGAGTAGGGAAGTGAGAACTATGTGACTGCCTCTAAGGACCTCGTCACATCAAACGCGGTAGTTAATTGAGGCCTTTAGGAAATACTACATACCTATGTGTGTAAATAATAAAGAGTGAATCATATATTACCTCGATACGGCTGTTCTCCGACTACATTCATAGAATAAAGAATTATTCATTCAATTTTAACTTCAATTCAATGTGTTTATTACAAAAAGCCTACCCCGCTTCAAACAAGAGGCTTGAAATGTATTTTTTTTTATTTTTTTTAAGATAATATTCAGGTCAGGTCAATGGTAAGTGGTAACCACTGTTCAGGATAAGAAAGTCTAATACATTATTAAAAGGCAAAAACCGCGGGTCATTTGAGCGGAAGCCGGATATCCGTCCGCCATCGAGCAGGAACGACCCGGTAATGACTATCCCGAGGGAAACCTACTACGGGCACTCGATCGCTTTGACGCCACTGATTTTGATTCTGTACAATAAACGCAGAGGAATTAATGCATGTACAACATCAAGGGTAGGCGGAGAAGGAAAAATACTAGCCGGAAACGCTGATGAATTATAAAGGTTTTCGCTTCGAGTCGATATGTTTGGTGGAGTTCGACCCATATCGTCACACATAAGAGTCATTCTAATAATTGGAAACCTGTCATTATGACGAATCCAAAGACTAAATATTTCGCTTGACTCTTTTGCAAGCATCTCACCACCGTCCGACACCACTAAAATGATCAATCGAAGGCAAAGAAACTGCGAAGTTGGATATATGTAGAATCGTTTTGGCGACTCGCATTTTACCGGCAGTATTAATATCGTTGCAGATGTTTCCAGTCCCGCAAAGGCAGCGCAAACTGCGAATGCTGGCTTTACGGTCTGAAGATAAAGCGCGATAATAAGATTTGGCCGCCGCCTCCGCCATGCGTGAGAAGGCAGACCTCGGAAAACTAATTACGCCATCGGCCCTGACGGAAGTCGGTGTCATCAGCTCCATGAAATGTTTCTGTGTCGCATGCACGATCGCAATGCCCTGCACTGTTTCCTTGTGGACACAGATGCAGAAATATCAATTCTTCGCAATCAAAGAAAACCATTGTATGAAACGATTGGTTTTGTCCACAAAACGTTATTTATATTGTGTTCTCGTTTAACTCTAGCATTGTTCGTTCACTTAGTAATCGTCAGATTAAGATAGCGCGAATGTTTAGAGGATGACTAAAAATGCGTTTTTGTACTAAGTCCAATATTGTGAAGTGAAATGTTACAGTGCAACAACTATTAACAGTATTTAACCCAACGTTAGGCTATGAATTGTCATAATATATGTAATTCAAGCAATTTTTGATCTGTGGGTTTCATCACAAGGTTTTACTTCTTAGGTTGTGTAAAGGGCCCTTGAAAGCGAGGTCCTTGGAACACCCCGATTGAGCCGACCAGTTTCTTTCTAGGCCCTTCGAGCACTATAGAATTCATACTGACACAATCTTCGATCACCATAAATGTAACGGCACTGCAAGAATACTACTAGTTGACGAAGACATATTGTTCACGAGAGACGTAGTTGTTCTTGTTAGGTAGACGTCGAAGTACGGATATGTTAAACTAAAACAATGTGTACAAGAACTAGCCCAAAGTTACTTTCCTTTAGGCGACGATTAGGGTAGCTGTTAACGATCAATCACATCGCACACATTTTCGGGTAAGAGTATAATTAAATACAGAAGGAAGATTGGTGTCTGCTTCACAGTAGCTATGCAGTATGTACTAATATTTTACAATCTGAAAAACCCGATTTATTCTTGCTAAAGATCGATAAATGGCTACATGTATTGGCTATAACTAAGATGTAATTAAAATATAATAACTAAGATATAAAGACTGTTTGCTGTGTTTTACGATTATAGGCATTTTAAATGTATCCTATTCAATGTAAGAGCGGAATCCCCTAACACAGGTTTATTATAACTTAAAAGGGGATTTCCATGATTAATTAGTTACAACACTTGTCTAATAAAATAATTTTGAATTTGA
>SJJU01005431.1:0-16720 GCA_012932125.1 Conopomorpha cramerella
TAAGAGGCGACCGAGGGAGCTCTCCAGAGAACGGGCAGCAGCGCTCTCTGTGAGTTTAAACCACAACACCACACTGCGATCGCCAACCCGCCTGTCAAGCGTGGCGATTACTGGCATTTCACCCCAAATGACGGATCTCATTGGGGGAGGCTCTCGTCCAGCAGTGGACGTTATGTGGCTGATGATGAAGTATCACTCTATCTATTAAAGAAAACCGCATCAATATTCGTTGCATAGTTTTAAATATCTAAACATTCATAGGGACAGACTGCAGGAGGCGACTTTGTTTTATACCATGTATTCATTGATTGATTGATGATTTCAGGATTCGTTCCTAAACAACGACCGGCTGTAGCTAAGTTATCTGGTATTTTGATAGGTTGTAGGTTTGAGTTCGGCTATAAACTAGCAGTGGGTCAGTGGTCTTTGTTAACCCTTAATCAGACAAGATTAGGTGTTTTTCTTAAGGATTTTCGACTCTATAGACGTTTGTTATTTTAATTACCGACTCCATCACATAAACCATGATTTTTATCATCAAATCTAGCTTTTAAGTACAATGTGAAATTATTGTTTAATGTTTAAAGAGGTCAAATAGCAGTATATTGCTATTTGCAGCCTTTGTTTCATTAAGGGTTAATATCAATGTACCAATGAATGGGCTCACCCCTCGGTGGCGTTGGGTGGGTAATGCGTATGGTGAGGCGGCATTAGCCTAGCTGTCGTTATTCACGTCATTGAGGTACCTACATATAGTCTGTTCACTAATTCAACGAACAATTTGACACTTCGAACCATAAATCAATATTGTTGATGTTCACCGGGTATATAGACGCGAATATATTCAAAGACAAGCTCGAGCTTACCTTTGTTATTTTACTCGACGTTTCGACACAGTTGCATGCGTCGTGTTTATGTACGGATAGATTTTTCGAAAATAAAAATATAAAACAAAGACGGGTTTGTTACAACACTTATAACTCGAGATCTGCTGAATTAAATTTCATGGTTATTGATTCGTTGGATTTGTCTCCGCTCCGAATAGCAGAATACATATGAAAAACAATAAAAACTCGATATGTGTAACGAATACTTAATAATTTCAATAAATGCTGATTGTCAAACTTTTGTTATCCAACCCTGTCATGTGTAACAACTATTCATGTGTACGTTCAGAAATTACTTTTTTGTAAAATGTTTCGTAAGTTCAAGTTTCCTGTTATACGACATTAATTAACTGTTAGGCGGTACGAAGTTCGCCGGGTCAGCTAGTTTGATATAAATAATAGTTTTAATTTGTTAATTTCATTAAATTATGAAGTTATACCTTTATTGTTGAAAATGATGTAACTTCGTCTATATCGACGACCTGTCCAATCGTTCCAATTAATAAGCAGACTATAATCATATTTTTTCTAGACGTATTATTTTTAACTTCCAAACAAATTACGGCGGCCAACATGTAGATACTTCAACCTCGGTTTAAACTGTATTGATACTTTAGTTGTATCATATCAGCAAACAGAAGGCAGTTAATAAGACACATATAGTGGGGTGAGCGTGCTTGCGGCGGCGGCGGCGGTATCTCCTTCGCACGATGGACCGGACAATGGTTGCACTGTCAAACTTACTTGTGCCGGGTTTACATGGAACGGTATTTTATTTATAAAATAAAAATTAATTAGACTTCACGCCTTTTAATCCAAAAGCCGGGTAGGCAGAGGCACCTGCTTAATAAGCAAACATGCCCACGGTTCACCAAGCGTATATAACCCAACGTGACAGGGGGTGAGCCCATCGCCGTTATAGGGTTCACATACCTTGTGGTGTGCGGGTTTCATCACGATGTTGTCCTTCACCGTACGAGCGTTGCGTTGCGTACATAGGCTCTGAAAAAGAGTCCCATTGGTAAACGTCCAGTAGCCGCACTCGAACCCGCGACCTCCCGGTTACAAGTCAAGTATCCGACCAACTGGACCACAGACGCTTTTATTTATGTATTTTATTTATGTTCCTTAAAAAAGCAATCCAACGAAAGATGAAAAATTTAATAAGGAAAGATGGCTATTAAACCATTACCCCATCAATATTTATAATTTCAGTATTATTTTCATCTATATATGAACTATCTTCCTCTATTCCTTCTTCTTTCTTCCTTCATTATATCGCACATACAACATCAATATAAAAACCTCTGTGCAAAATTTAAACTTTATAGGGTCAAGGGTTTAGGCTGGGAGTTGATGAGTCAATGATGAATAAATCAGTGAAGACTGTGAGTTTTATATAAATGTAGATTTATTTTTTTTTTCAGAGCCTATGGAAGGACGCAGAAGGACAACGTGTTGGTGAAACCTGCTCACCATAAGGTGTGTGAACCCTACAACGGCGATGGGCTCACCCCCTGCCACGTTGGGTTCAATACGCTTGGTGAACCGTCGGCATTTGCTCAGCAAGTGCTTCTGCCTGCCTCTGGATTAAAAGACGTGAAGTGTATTTAAAAAAAACTGTACTGTAACTTTATTATAGAGTGTAAGGTTAGTGTAAAGTTATTATAGAGTCCAAAATTTCAAGACAATATCACAATGCGGGTAAAAACTAGATAGTTGATTCCTTTATCGAAAGATTGAATTAATTCTATGAAGGTACATATCAAAAATGAAAAATTGTATTAACTGTTTGACAGTTCGGTAACATGCATGTGGTTGGGGACTCACTTATAAGTTATAATAACCTGTGCCAGTGCGACCCCGCTCTTCCTTTATAGTTTTTACAAAATAAAATAAAATACGGTAAAGATAAATTCTGACAATGAATGAAAAAGTACTAAGAATAAGGGAAATAAAAAAACGGGTTATACTTAGGACGACAGGCCACAGACAAATGTAATCCCAGCTTACATACGTAGGTACACCAGCACACTATCCGTGTGACAGGCCGGCGACACGGTGTCGCGCGATAGTGTCGCCCTCCGGCGGCGAAGCGACGTACCTTATTGAGACTGTCCCAAACACGCGCGCCGTATGATCACCCTACTGTTTAATTGAGCACCTATAGGAGACTTATTCACGACTCAGAGCAAAAACAGCTAGACTTGCAATTCAAGACTGACGTTTAGGATAAAACGAAACAGCAGTGGCGACACTGCCTACCTTAGTATTTTCGTTACCCGACCTAATAATAGAGTTATTGCTAGATCATATTTTGTTGTACTCACGACATAGGCTAACGAAGGCCCTGTGGGTTATGGGTGAGTAGATAGTACCTTTTCTAGATATTTCGTAAATACAAGTTAACTATACATAGGTGTCAATACTTGGGGAACACTGGCTACCTTGTCGTAAAAGCCAGTGCACGCCACTGCGAAACAGTAATAGGAAAACATGGAGATCCATGATTTCTGGAAAACGGGTGTGGTGTTCAAGTATCTATGGAAGAGTGAAATGGGTAATGATTTCTGTACCTTACTGTATGACGGTTGTGACGGAGCAGTTTCGTATTATATATTTTTTAAAGCTTTGTTTTTGACACGTCTACTATTTGTATGTTGATTTATGTTAGGAAAAGAGCTTGTGATAATGGCAATAAATTGTTTTTGATCGTGTTACTATGGCATTTTCTATTAGCTTTTAGCCGTCGATAGGCTCCTTGGAGTTAGGCGGCACGGGGTATTGTCCTATCCAAATTATCACATTTCCGGCCAAATAAGTAAGTACATTGAATTGCATACATTTCGTTTGAAATGAGGCAGATTGAAGGTGGCACACTCCTTTACGAAGCTATTTGAAAAAGTTTTCAAGTTTTCTGAAAAAAAATCAAAACTGTCAAAGATGTTGAAAAACAAAAGAGATGCATCTTAAAGGTAAAATCAGCTGACGCCTTATATTATAACCATTGTTATGAAATAAGAGCCCTAAAAATCCCCATTTGTAAGTGATGGTTTGGCAGGCTACAATCAGTAGCTTGGTTTAAAAAAAACCGCACAGTGGGAAACAAACGTAGACTAACATACATACATAACAACTTGCAATTACTTATATATTTGTCAGTTAATTCTTTATCGTTTTAAGCAAGATTTTGCAAACGAAATTAAATTTCATTACATTCAATAACCAGTACTCAAATTCCAGCAAAAACCTTATAAAACCTGCAAACGAATAAACCCATCCTATAATTAAGCAGCGGCCTTAATAGTTCGATGAAATCAGCTCGGAATCTCGCGTCCTTTATTAAAACCGGCTGATTACAGTGCACAGCGGCGTGATTGGCTCGCGAACCGCAAAACTGTGAAAATTGGCCCCGTGTCCTAGACAATGAGGCGTGGCTGCCCCGCTGTTATCTATCGACGATTGTGGCCCGTGGTGCTCATTATGCTGGGCCAACCGGGTCTGGTAGGCGTAGCATGGAGCTTCTGTAACAGGTTCTGGTTTGTTGAAATCCTTTGTTGTATTTCCTGTTTTGGAAATATTTTCACATCACAGACTAGGTACTAATCATCTTGCACTATTCTTATCACAAGCAATGTTCAGCTGTAATAATTGTTTTTGCAAGGCTTTTAATTATTTTTCCTAGAGCCTTAAGGACGAGATTTAAAAATACATCGTAAAATTCGCTTAGCTTTGCTTTATCAAAACCTCTGGATTCCAGAACATATACAGTCCTTACCAGGATTTAGAAAAAAACAAAATATTTAGATTTTTAAACCCAGGGTAACCACTTCTAGTGGGAGCGAATAGCTGGGATCCATGGCTTAGCGAGACCTGCGAAGCACAAAAACATCTGAAAAGATTCCACTTAAAAGTGATCACCCGTTACACTATATACTAAGTTCCGTTATATATGAATCAGGTTACCTGGAAGAAATCGCTCTGAGCGATAAGGTAGCCATTTGCAATCTTACCATTGTTAGTTTTACGTTTTGTAATGTACAGTGTGCAATAAAGAGTATATTCATTCATTCACCCAATCAATTATACTTAACTTCGGTTCGGTTGCGATCACCGAAAGCCTACGATCGAGCGCTTCTTGTCCAATCACATTATCTTACGGTTCTAGACATAATATAATTTAAAAGCCCTACGTTAATTAGCTTGGCAGCCGTCGGCTCCGTGCTAGGCCAGCACCAACGTCGCGTCCTTCTACCGTCCTTGCTTTCACTGATAAACGCTATCGCCTTATGTAATTGCCGGACTTCGAAGCGTTAACTGGAGCTGGAATATCCTTATGCTTAAGTACTTGTAGTTAGGCTTTAGACTCGACGAATGACTAATGGTACGACATGAATTGATTGAAGTACTTGATCAGTTTTAGTACTCGTATATTAAAACTTGATCGCCAATCTATGTTCAAGAAATGTTTATTTTGCATGTACTTTATGTTTCATTATACTCAAATAATATTTTAGTACACTGGTTTTTGTATAGAAGGTACCAAGCCGTTATAGCCAATTTTAGGTTACCTGGACTTGCCATTGGAGAGTTAAGTGTTTATTCCGGCTATGTATATAGGTACTGTAGATAGTATAGGTAAACAATTTAACAGAGAGCCCCGGTACGCAAGGTGGAGAGAAGATTCGACAGGGTGCAGTGACAGCTATCCGTCAAAAAATATCGGGATATGCATGAAAATAGGTATTGTACTTATAACACATCTCACGATTACTTAGTACTTTAGGCTATACTTTTAATAATATTGTTTACAAGGAAGGTCCACGGGCTCTCTGTTAAATTGTTTGTCTATAGGCGTGTATGTAATGTAACCTTATAAAAAAACTAGTGGACGCCCCGCGATTTCATTCGCGTAGTTTAGTACCTGAATCCTATATTTCAAGCGTCTAACTTGAGCGGTTTATCATACAAAAGTTTTTTCTCGATAACTCCCGTACCCAAGGGAATTTTCCAACAGCCTGTTGCACCTAAGCTTTAAGTGTACTAAGGTACCTGCATCCCAAATTTCGAGCATCTACCTTGAGCGGTTTAGATTTTTCATATAAACGTTTTATCCCGTTAATTCCCGTTCCCGTGGTATTTTCGGGAATTCGTTCCTTAGTGCACCCCTATGGTACCTAAGCTACGTCCGTTCCAAATTTCAAGTCCCTACGTTTAGCCGTTTGGGCTGTGCGTTGATATGTCAGTCACTCAGTCAGTCAGTCATTCAGTCAGCTTTTCCTTTTATATATTTAGATAATTGAGTCAAAAGTTTTGACAAAGAAAATACCGAATAATGGGGAATTTTCTTTGATGTTCTTCTGACAGATTTTCGGGCGGAGAACTCTGTCAGAAAAACAAAGAAAATTCAAATAAAATAAAAAAAGTCAAAGAAAATTCTCCATTGAGAACCTCCTCCATTTTCTCCCCCAAAGCAAATCTTAAGAAATGAAAATAAATTTATTCGATTGTACTATTTTTATTTTTCAGACGCGCGTAAATATAACAATAGTCAATTGAAATTAAATAACTAGTAAATAGTTACAGTGACTTAGAACTATTCCTTTGAAAAGTGTGTAACACTAGAATCATACGACTTACACTAACAACACTGTGCATCTTTGTGGTACAACATGTAGATTAAACCGGGTAGCTATTACTCAAATCACTAAGAAATGGGCAATTTTCAGGGCTCTCCTTTCACTTAGTTATGACAGATGGCGCTAGTTGTATTCGGGGGAATTAATGTCAAAGAAATGATTGACGTCAAGTATTCAGTATTGAAGATGGCTGTTAATTTTTTTTATTGTTTGCTTACATGTTACAAAAGTGTCCGAAGTTTTAATAACTTAAACCACATATTAAAAAAACGTACTAAAACTACAGTTATAACTGACTGAAGTCATTCGGGATACCTACTAGCAACATCTTGACATTATTGAAGTTTGAAAATTCCCCATTCTTACTTATGTTTGTTGTCCGCTTACAGTTTGTTTTTAACTGTACAGAGGCAATAACTATGCGGTTTATGTGGTAGTTGAAAAAGTAAAAAAGAAAAGGAAAACAGCTACAGTAAAATCTGATGCCATAACATAAAAGTATAGTTCCAAACGTCACGGATAGATGGCGCGTGTTTGCGAATAACGAAAACAATTTTCTTTTCAAAATGGCGGAATCTGTGATCTGAATTCGAATCTAATTTAGAGCTATCAAGCTAAGGCCACTGATATAGCGGTTGTTATGAATGGAAAATAGTGGGCGCTCTAGCAAATATTGTGGTTACCTATAAGAAGAATAATATCTAATAGATTTACAATATTCTTTTATTGCTTCACTCAAAAAGGGTATAGAATTATTTTTTATCACATAATCGACCAATACTTTTTTAATACACATAAGTACTTAGTTATAAGTACCTACTTATATACGATAGGTATTTACAATAGTACAGCCAAGTTCATAAATGGTGTCAATCGGAAGCAGAAAAAATATAGAAAATGAGGGATCACATGAAACTGGTTTAATATTCATGGACATGACTGTACATTAACTGCTGTATTCATAAAAATAACGTTAATTAACGATCTAACGTAGCTATATCAACCGTATCACTAGTTCAGTTTTTCTATATTTTGTCAACATTTAACAAGCTTTTGACGCTAAGTCTCGGTAGTTCGATCATTTTGGCCGTTGATTAATGTGAAATATACTCTATTTGGTGGTGTTAAAGTAACAAATCAATTTGGCATCTGTGATAATAGGTTCAACATTAAAACGGCCTTTATTCTGTACATACATGGTTGACTTTTGTTTAGCACCGAACTAAATTTACCGAACCGAGACTAAAACGCATTTGAGATGTTGACTAGCGTTGTTCTAAATTTATGAATACAAACTGGTAATGATGTATAGCTAGAAGTACCGTGGCGATGTTACCAAGTGTTATCCCATGCCCGTGGAAAATTCGGGATAAAACATAGCCATATGTTATTCTTGTATAAGCTACATTATTGTAAAGTTTCATTGAAATCCGTGTAAGAGTAAGAAACATCCAATCATTCATTCAAAATTTCGCTTTTATACATAATATTAGTTGGGTTTTTTAAGACGCTTATAATGTGAAACAAACAGTTTGAGCTCTACATTTATTAGGTACTTACAAATCTAAACGCATGATATGCATTCATCATAAGCTTAAGAATTCAAAGTAAACCTTAAAATTTATTTACAGTAACGAATTTCTTATGTCTGGTTCCGATAAAACCGAGCAAAAGTTTATAATATAACGTATTTTATATAATATTCAATTAACAACTATATTGTAATGTACGTAACACAATATTATGTTATATAACGATTTTATAATACAAAATTCAGGGCCAATTGAATAATAATGCAAAAATTAAATAAGTCACTTGCTTAATTTAAATTTTCGCTACTTTTTACACTTTGGTAGTTTTGACTATATATTATAGTAAAATATTTACTTACAAAAGACAAAATGCGCGGGTGGTATATTTATTTAATAACTTTATAGTTGTCTAACGTTATCTAGACGAATATACCTATAAATTTAAATAAATTATTCAGATCATAGAAACAAAATGAAATAAAAAGGAATTTATGGTTTTTGTAAAGTTTTTCTCCTTATGTAGTTCTCCAAATAATACCTTAAGACTGTGACTCCAATGCAGTAACATTTTTTAAACTAATTTCTAATAATTAGGTACTATGACATATTTTTATGAACTCTTCAAATATTTCATTTATTAGGTATTTATTTACATTAAATATTAGATACATAATCATACAATTCTATGTGAGAGACAATTGTTTTATCTACTCTATAATGGATAATAGTAAGAAAATCTTGGAAAACAAACAAATTCTAATTTTAAAATAACTCTTAACTGTTAGATTCCGTCCTATATTTAGCTAGAAATGTATACCTTTATATAGAAATATAATAATATAATATGTATTTATGTATTTACAGTAGGTACTATATTAGATACTAAGTAGAATTGCTAGAGACTTAAAACAAGAGCAGTTTGTGATTTTAGCATTTGATAGTGTCATGATGTGTTGCTTATAAACTACTTGACTAACTAATGAAATACAACTGAACAAAGAACGACCTATAACCTAGCGTTAGTAAAGTATTGCTTCAATATGAACACTACAGTCAGCAAAGCACTTAAAACAAATCGAGGCAAAGCTAGAAAAATAGCGAGCGAGAAAGAATACAAGGTCATGTTAGTATCTCCTCCATATTTTAGTAATCACTTCAAATGTATACTAGGTCAAAGTAGAAGCCTACGATCAAATCTTCTGATAGAGATGGGACCACAACTGTATAGGTGTGGGCTATGTGGAGACCGCGAGAGCTGAGGGGCGCGGCGCGTGCGCGGCGTGCGGCGACCCCGGGGACCTCGCGCCCGGGGAACACGTCACTTTACCCATGAACGATCGAATGTCATCAAAGTATGCGTCTTCACGTTCCGTGTCCGCTGAACTTGGCGAGTCGCCCCCCTCAGCTTCGTGCTTCTTCAAGTGGCGGTCCAAGTTTGTCTGCTGGCCGAAGCACCTGTCACAGAGCGGGCAGCGAAATGGACGCTCCTTGTTATGAATGTTTCGCACGTGACGCTGCAAGTTAGATGATATGGAAAACGAACGCTCGCAGTACTTGCACTTGTAGGGCTGCTCGCCAGTGTGCGTGCGCAGGTGACGAGTCAAATTTGCACTTCGAGGGAACACCTTTCCGCAGTATTTGCAAGCGTAACGATCACGCAACTTGCCACCGCCCGAGCTCATCTCGCGAAACTTCGCATAGGCTCCTTGCCGGTCAGGTCCGTCTGTGCCGAGAAGTGGAGATAAAAAATTAAACGGACTAGGAACGTATGGGGAATGTGACGGATTCAAAATAGTGTCCGACGCAGAGTGGAATGGATATCTTGGCCGGTACATATCCATCAGACTGTTGGCAACGTTCCCATGCTGCGGGTGAACGGGCAAAGGGAAAGCTAACGGTTGGTTGACAATTTGTGGAGGAGAACTCTCACGTTTTGGCTCTTCACTTTCGCCATCAACATCCACTGTTTCATTTTCTGGTGTTTTACTGTCTCTCTCTATTGGACTTTCCATGGGAGAATAAGATTTGATTGAGGAGTTTCGAAAGGAACGATCGTCATTATCCACTGACTCCTTATCTGCGGTCTTTTTGGAAACCGACAAATCTAAAGGTTGATCACCGTCGTCTTTCTTCATTTCTTCATCATTTTCGGAGTAGTCAGAATTCTCTTCCTCGCTGACAATTTTCTTGGACAAATCACTGATATTTGCCACTGATTGTTTCTCATTTTGGTCCTTGTGGTCTTCGCTGATATTCAATGAAAAATGGAAAGGTAATTTGTTTTCGGGCTCGCTTCTGGAATAATTGAATGGTGGAACTGGACCAACGGGCGAGGGTCGGCGATGCAAAGGCGCTTCTTCAGCGGAAGGTGGTGACTGCTTTGTGCTTACGTGCTGTGACTTAGGTGCTACAGTGTCGACATTTTCGACACTCTCGCGTCTATCGTACTCCATTTCATTTTGTTTCTTGTGTTCATCCTGTGAAGTCACACTATCAACGCTTTTTACTGACATCCTACCTTCCTGTTGTTTCATCATTGCAGCGTTAGAAAGAGCAAGGTCATGTTCCATGGCAAGTCTGGCTCCTTGAACATTAAAAAGAAGGGGATTCAGGAACTCTGGCGGGTATGCAGCTGCTGCAGCTGATATCAGTGCGGGGTAGTGAGCGAACGTGCTGTAAGGTAGGGGTAAACCTGGCCTATACATAGGGAATGGTGTTGGGTTACTGGGAGCGTTGATTCCCACATTGGGAAGATTTGGTATTTGCGGCATTCCTTGAGGCATTTGGTTGCGAAGGCCGACGTTAGTGGCGGCCGTTTCGCAGAAACGCTTGTGCTTAGTGAGCGATGCGTAGGACGTGAAAGACTGGCCGCACTTGCCGCACTCCACGAGGCGGCGGCACGCCGAGTGCATCCGTTTGTGGCGGCACAAGTTCGAAAACTGTGTATAAGCCTGGAATAAAAGAAAAATAAAAAATTAGATAGGTACTTACCAAGAAACTTTTTTTTATCCAATCGTACTTGAGATTATAACTATTATTCAATTTCGATTGTTGTATATCACAGCTTTTAGTGATATATCATTATGAATGCTGAAGTTCCTAAATAGGTAAGTACTACATTTCTCTAACATAATGGGTAGGTGTGAATAATGATGTCATACATGGGTCATTCGATCAACTATGAGTACTAATTACGTTGTGGTACTGCGAATCATGCAACAAATGGCCAAATACCGTACCTTAAAGCAAACCTTGCACTGGAAGGGCTTGACGCTGGAGTGTATGTGCGTGTGCTGCTTGAGGCCGGAGGAGGTGGCGAAGGTCTTGCCGCACTCGGGGCACGCGTGGCTGCGCGCGCCGGCGTGCTGCGCCCGGATGTGGCGCTGCAGGTTTGAGGGATCGGTAAATACCTGAAATGATCAGGTTTCAGGGAAAGTGAGTTTAACGTGTCATTGATTGTTTTTTACGGCAAGTCTGATTTATACAATGGTTTATTACCTTCTAAGAAATCGACAATTAAACAAAACGCGTAGGCAGTTCAAATGAAGTGTTTTACCCTTACTGACGGACTTTACGACAGAACAAGATTCCAAAGTTTTTGTGACTTCTGCAGTTTCAAATATACCTTAGGACAGTTTTCGCACGGGTACTTCCGGATGTCGGTATGCGCAAGAGCACGGTGACGTAGCAACAACTCTCGGCAGCTGTAGGCGCGGTTGCAGAGCTCACAGTGATATGCGGCGGCGGGCTGCGCGTGCGCCTGGATCAGGTGGCGGTCCAGTCTGGTGACAAAGAATAACAAGTTCAGTTACACATCCTAATGAGGGTGTGATGAGATAGTAAATATACAAATATTCCTGTTCGCACATTTTTTTTAATTCTCCCTGATGGCTTTAAAAGCCCGCCCATGTTTACTGTCTAAAAATCGTTTCGTATCCAAAACTAAAAAATGGTCAAGTGTATTTCAACACTTTAGTAGCAGAAATCTTATGCCCCTTAATCCTTTACATAAACTGGGGTAACAACTGCTAGGACAGCAGGAAATGCCGATGGTATCGCAATGCATTGCATCGAGAGATCGCCCACACTCCGTCGCCGCTATACCGCACCATACATTATTCAAACATGTTCTATCCCCGCATGTATGAATTGATATCTGCTATAAATTCAATAACTTTACTGTTTCAGAAGATGGAGATGTTTCCTTGTCGTGCCTGCCCTCCTAGTACTTATTTGACTTGTTAAACAAACTCGTGGACTGCATGTAATTACAATGCCCTCTCTATTATATTTTATTCTGTTGAAAATGTGTACGGCCGTGAAATATTACTAGTACACAAATCATTCCCAAAGTGGTAAACAGTGAAATTGGTCATTAAGCTCAGCGATGGAAAGTGTTCGAGATGCCAAGCATAAATCAAAGGCCGCATTAAAAGTGCCCACTCAACATTCAGAGGAAATATCAATATCTAACTCACCTTGAACGTAACTCATCGTCGCAAAAAGGATATTCTGCCGAACGAAACTAGTCTACCGTGCATAAGTGACAGACACTTCAAGATTCTGCGCGATCCGAATTATTTTGCTCCACATCTATCGCTACTTTTCCGCGTGTTTTAAGTCTCGTCATCTTAACTGACGCAGCAATGGATGTATTACAAAGGTAAGTCTACGTACGACGACGTTTCCTTCAGTTGACGCATTCACTTTCATACGAGTGTCAGCTAGTTCTCCGTATCTTTTAATTAATCTCTAGGAACAGAATCTATCGTCTGAGATGGCCAGTCGCTTACATCTGTTTTTGAGTGCATTGAACCATTTACGGAGACGCGTACGATATAAACGACCTTATTGTCAAATAAAAAAGTATCTACATAATGCAAAGAGCAAAAAGTCACTTAGTATCGTCTTTAACTTTTTCTTCAATTTAGCGAAAGGTAAAAAGACGAAAATGTAATTAAACAATAAATCATATTACTAGAGAATCAGAACTTTCTATGATGTACATTTTTCAATGTAATTTGATGGTTCGTTAGCGCAACATATTGTTCTTTTACACTTATAACAATGAGAGTAAGAAATGGCTCACACTTCTGTCAATTTGAGCTGATAACTATGTATAGAGTAATATATCATGGACGTGCAAAATTTCGTGACGGACCCTTTGGCTCATTATTTAACTGTTACTACGTTATTTCATACTATACTATTTAGAAAATTAATTGATATATTAATATCAATAAATCAACAATATGTTTGTTACTAATTAGGAACAAGTGCGGTGCACACCTACGTGCAAGTTTATTAAATTAATAATTCGCTCTATTGACTTTTCACAACGAGTTAAGATGCATCCTCTTACGCTTTCATGGTTCAAATTATTTGAGACACATATCGTAGTTGTTATTTCTTGTGTCATAATATACTTTTTTGCGATTTCATAACCATTAAATAACCTTGGGAAAGAGAGTCAATTGTCACCTACAAGATACTTTAATTTGTACTTATACCGATACACTTATCACTAAGAACTGAAGCATAGATACTTGCGTAACAAAATACATCAAAACGAGAGAACGGCCGTACAGGTAGAATGACGGTTGTTCACTTCCTATTCTATTCGAAATTCAACAGATAAATCTGATATCGATTCCTAAGGTGTGACAGCGCCGATATTTCCGATTGTTGAACACCAATAGCATAATTCAACGATACAAACTGATTCGTAGCATTACAATAGACATTTCGTAACGGAGCCCATCTAGTACACGCGTGACAGAATAATTTGGTCGCTCCGACATCAATAATAATAAATAGATAGGTATTTGTCAAAATCAACGTAGGCGAGCCCTTCTAAAAAAAATTGCGCGCCCTCAATCAACCTTTCTCTAGTGTTCGTAGGTGATGTACACGAAGAGAACGAAACCAGTTTAAGCAGACATGAACATTCAAAGGAACTTGAAGCGATAAGAGTTTTAAAAAAGTTTGCATTGAAAAACTGAACTGGCCGGAAATAAACACGAAAAAGTCATTATAAAGGCATGTGATAATGCGAATTCGAAATTCAAGCTCACCGATAAGATAGCCGTTGATTGTTTTGATATATCACACATTGTAGAAATGACTGATGATGAAGCAAAAGACAAATTCACGATGCATCATTGTGAAGTTTGGCTGCTAACTAACCAATATCCATTAGGGGTTGAGTGAGTGGTTGAAACAATAGATAGATACGATCTATTACGATTTGAACTGTTCGGGTTCCCTACAGTATTTTAACCAAAAAACTATATGTATACTGTTGTTTTTTCGTTTCTACGTCACATTATATAATTTTAAATCGGTACCGCAGTGATTGTCATAAACTAAGGGATTTCCAATCTCTTGTTTTATTGACTAATGCGGTACACCCCGGATTTCATTCGCACAGTTTTAGTATTAATTTTCATTAAAAAATAGTGCCACCAAATTTTACAACTCTAACTCAAAAATTAACGTTTCTCTCATATAAACTTCTATCTCCCCAAAGTGAATGAATTTTGAAAAATCCAATATAAAAAGAACTCCGGTGGACCATTTCGGCTTTCTAGGGTTAAGGGGTTGGACTAATGAAAACTAATGTTTATTTGTGTATCTCAAATATCATCAAAACTTATTTGAAAATGTGCACAAAAATAAATCCCTGTATTTTTTATGTTATACGGAACCCTAAAAGCAAGTACTGATATCAGGTTGTTAGGATGGTGAAAATCGTTTAAAACAATAGCGATGCCATCGATAACGTTGGATCGTTGGAGGCTCGCATGTCGATGGACATCAACCAATGCATTATTGAGAGCTTTCGACGGGGATTCCACGTATATGATGACCTGTGTATTTTTATCACCGATTTAACAACGTTTAAGAATGTTTGTTGAATAAATGATTGTCAAATATACCTAGTGTCTGGCTGTGGTTTATTGTAGACGCTTTGGACAATAGAGGAAAACAATCGTGATATATTTTTTAAAGAAAAAAAAACCGACTTTAACCAATTGTTTAAAGTTTTTTTTCTTCATTGGACAGCCTTCGAAATATCTTCTTTCCAAAAAAAAAGAAGCATTAAAAACTGTTAATTAGCAAGAAAGTTATCCATGAACATATATAAAAAAGCATATAAACTGTTGAATTGAGTAAGTAGCCTTGACATCGCTTAAAAATTAAATAAGACTTGTGCATTTTTTATTGTTATATTTTATTATTCTTACTTTCAATAATCCAAATAAAGCTTTTCTTTACATTTCTCTTTTCACCAATACTCCCGGTGAAATGTGGCAATTTTAAAAATAAGTTAAGACCGGAAACCCGTTCGAATCCTAGAATTATGTTTAAAGTCGTATAGCGTTGTAAATTCAACATTTCTATTTGTAATTCGCAATACAGGTATTTTGTTGTCAAACCTTTTTTGGTTGCGGCCCATTATTGCAAGGTACATATTATCTGCGAACACAGAATTCTATTTTTTCAAAGGATCATTAGCAATGAAATAGCATTTAGCTTTCATAGCAATCGCAACATTGTGACATCGATTTTGTAATAACACCTAACTTAGTACTGTATATTACTTTAAGTGGCATCTTTGTATGGCGCAGCACGTTGGCCATACAGCCATCATACAACCAATCATACGTGGTTTATCAAAAGAGCACATCTCTAATAGCCACATCGATTGTATAGAAAACAACTTCCATCGGCCCGTATATGCTTGAACAGTCGTCAATTATACACGTTTTGCATTTAAAGCTGCTTTTGTGTGATAATTTCTATGAATACAGAGCTCAAGTAGGAGTGGATTGCGTAATGGATGTTGTGCTGTAGTGTAATGTACGTTTTCCTTAGATGATACCTTTGTTTGTCGTGAAATTGTTGTCTAATACGAAGTCATTTGACTAATCTAGTTACTTATTGGTACGTAACAATATCAAATTTAGAACAGTCTGTGACTGTACAAAAGCTCTCTTGACTATAAATAAAAGTTATACATTATACCATTTACACTCTGTTTCGTCTTTTGCAAAACGTCAAAGAAATGTCGGATTATAGTAAAGGTAAGGTAAGTAAGTATGACTTATGCTGTATTTTCGAACACATTTCTACTTTAAGATCAAATTGTCGTAACTAGCTTTGGGGAGAGCCTACGTCCAACAGTAGACGTTAGTGGGCTAATATTGTGAAGTACTTACAAGTCAATATTAGGGAAGGGTGCGTCGCAGAAGGAGCACCTTGGCTCCGCGTCCTCTCGTTCCTCTTCCTCGAGCTGACGAGGGTGCTCTGAGCTGCTGCTGGTCACCGACGGCGTCTCTCGACCTGGAAACGTCAGATTATTGAGTCAGATGTGTTTTGTTAATCTCACAAATATGCGATCTTACATACATAATTTAAAGTGAAATATTGTATTAATAACATGTGTGAACCCGATAACGGCGCCACATCCCATGTGCATTTATTTGAGTATTTGTTTAGCAAGTGTCTCTGCCTAACCCGCTTTGGGATTCAAAGGCGTGAAGTGTGTGGATATAGTGGATGTTTGTTAATCTTTTACAAGAAAGTCCACAGAAAGGATTTCAAAGAAACTTTACTGCTTATGCATCGGAATAACACATTTATCTACACTACCTATACA